>CAWUFW010018016.1:0-238749 GCA_963921515.1 Calotriton arnoldi
ATCGGTGGTCCTTGGTCTGTCCGTGTCGGCGGGGTGGTCTGTGTGTTGGCAGTTGTTGGAGGGGTGGGTGCAGGGGTGCAGATGTTGGTCCTGCTGGTGCTGCATGATGACTCACACCGGAGGTGCCAGGTAGGTCTTCGCCATCCGAGGAGGGCAGAGGCTGTTCCACACCAGTGAGCTCAGTGTCCCCGGAGCCTGGGACAGGGACTCCTCCTCGCCTGCTGCTGTGTCCCCATCATCATCACCTGTATTTGGAAGAGACACACATTGTATCTTATGTTTCTACAGGCATCAATGGTTCACACACCTGACAGTTGTGACTGTACCTCTGGATGCGGGCATGTACATTGCATTGTCCTAAGTTGTCACAGTAAGAGGTTGATATTGGTGTAGCACATTGTCCTGCATACCTGGGGCATTTCAATGTGAATGTTGAGGTGTGTGCATGGCCAGCATTGGTTGTATTTGGTGGACATCCGGCCATCCTTCTCCACCTAGCCCAGTTATCCCACCATGAAGCATGCCACCCTTGCAGTGGGTTCAGGTTGACTCTCAGGATGTCATTCAGTGGTGTTCTGCTGTTTGTTGGTGCACAGTTCCCAGCAGGACCTTGTGCTCCCCACAGCAGTACCCAGTGTCAGCCATCTTGTCAGTCCTTATCCACTCCCTGTGATGTGAGCATGGTTCAGAGTGGTGTTGATGGGCCAATTGTGAGGGTGAGCAATATCTGTGACTACAACTCCCATCATGCTATTGCCTACACCCCCTTCCCAGCATGCCCGTACTTCCTTCCTTTTGACTCTGCTTCCCTGTGGGGTAGTGTGCCTGTGCTGACAGGAAGGCTGACAGTGTTGTCCTTGCGTTTGTTTGGCTACAAGTCCCAAGAGTGTCCCTGTGCTTCACACAGCATTAGCCAGGGTGGTGGTTCTTTGTGGGATCTTCATTTGGTGTGTGAGGCATTGCATTCTCCCAGGTGGGTTATGTGGAGTTTGTGTTGAGGGGGTATGTGAGGAGAGCTGCTTGTAACTATGGTCAGTGCTGTCAGTCCTCCTTCCCACCCAGCCAGATATCCCACCATGCAACGTGCTTGCATTGCAGGGAGTGCAAGTTGGCTTTCAGGATGTCAGGCAGTGGTGTTCTGCTGTTTGTTGGTGCACAGTTCCCAGCAGGGCCTTGTGCTCCCGACAGCAGTACCCAGTGTCAGCCATCTTGTCAGTCCTTATCCACTCCCTGTGATGTGAGCATGGTTCAGAGTGGTATTGATGGGCCAATTGTGAGGGTGAGCAATATCTGTGACTACAACTCCCATCATGCTATTGCCTACACCCCCCTTCCCAGCATGCCCATACTTCCTTCCTTTTGAGTGGACTTCACTGTGTGTGAGTGTGACAGCAATGGCAATATGGCTGACAGTGTAGTCCTGTTGTTTGTTGGTGCCCAGTTCCCAGCAGGGCCTTGTGCTCCCCACAGCAGTACCCAGTGTCAGCCATATTGTCAGTCCTTTTCCACTCCCTGTGTTGTGAGCATGGTTCAGAGTGGTGTTGATGGTCCAGATGTGAGGCTGCCCATTATCTGTTACTACGAGTCCCATCATGCTCTTGGCTACACTGACTTCACCAGCATACACAGGATTCCTTCCTTTCTGTGAGCTTCCCTGTGAGGTGGTGTTCTAGTGGTGGCTAAATATCTGACAGTGTTTGTTGTTTAGATTTGTGCCACTGCCTAGCTCTATTTGGTATTGGGTTTGTACATGTCATGACACAGTTACATATCACTATGACATGGCATGTATTGTGTTTATCTGACTAACATACACTTCTTGGGATGATTATCTTTTGGTTGCTGTTGATTTGCTAGGGGTGCATGGTTTGACTATCCCCTTGACAGTGATGTGTGTGTATTGGCACACAATATTGTGTATATTAGTTGTGTACTCACCAGGCTCTGGGATTTTTGTTAGTCCATATACGCTCACTGGTGGTAGGATGGCCCGCACCTTCTCCTCCCAGGGCCTGAGGTATACTGGTTTGGCAGGAGGGCCACTGCCGGTGTGCTGGCTCAGGAGGTAATCCTTCTTCAGTAGGTCCCTGACCCTCCTGCGCACATCATACCACCTGTTCTGGATATCTTCCTTTGTGCGCAAACATGGTGATTGTGCGTTCACCCTGTCGACGATCCTCGCCCACATCTTGGTTTTCTGTGCCATGGGGGTCTGTTGGACCAATGTGCCAAACAACTGTGGCTCTACCCTCAGGATCTCGTCTACCATGACTTCCAATTCACTATCTAGGAACTTTGGATTCTTCTTTAGGGGCATGGTGATGGGTGGTGGTGGTGATTGATGTGTGTGTGTGTGTGCAAGTGAGGGTGTGTGAGTGTAGGTTTTGCTGTGTGTGTGTGAGGGTGCTATTTGTTGAGGTGCTAATGGTGTGTGGCTTTTGTGTTGGATGAGCTGTGTGTGTGTCTGCTGTCTGATGGTGTTCTGTGCTGGCAGGTCAGTGGAATTTGCAAAGGATCATGGTAGGGATTTGTGGCCTTTATGTAGGTGGAGTTGGGGGTGTGTCCTTGTTCCATTTTTTTCACCCCTGTATTTTTGGCTTTGTCATTGCTTGTTTGGCCCTCTTTTTTGTATTTTTTCATTTGTGATTATTGTGCATGTAGGAGTCGTTCTTCTGACCGAGTAGGACGTTGCAGTTGTCTCGTGCGAGCCTCTCCGAGTCGTTCCCGCTGTGTTTCAGCTCAGTTTCATATGCGGCGTACTGCGTCGGTCGCGTCGGTCGCGGAGTATTGTGTTTGTTCGGCTGGGTTTTGTATGCGTGTCGGTCGTACGGCTTGGGCTCCGTGCGAATCGGTCTGATTTTGCACCCATTGCATCGTACTGCGCGGGTCGGAGTTCGCGGGTACGTTTCGTTCGGGTTGATTCCTGGTGCGTGTCGGTCGGTTCGATTCGCGTGGTTTCCCGGCCGGATAGCTTGTTTCCATCCGGGTCGTTCGTTCGCCTTGAGTTCCGTACGAGTCGGTCGTGATTCACATGCATTTCATCGTACTTCCCAGGTCGGGCAACGCCGGTACGTGTCGGTCGGACAACATTCCCGTACCGAGTCGGTCGGTATGTTTTCCGGCCCGAATCGGAATCGGCCCCTTAAAGTGTGGAAGTGAATTTAAATGAGAATGTGAAGTAAGATTGAGCGAGTTGAGGTTCAACAGAAGTTCATCAGAAGGAAAGCAGATTAGAGCTTTTAAGGTAGAAGGGGACGCTCACAAAACAGGTCACTCTGAGGGGCATTATATCCCTTTAATTGTTATTTTTCCTTGGCCACTTGATCACAACTTTCCAAAGAGTGCTGTGATCCTTCGTACTGGGCTACTCCCAATATGGCTTCTTTGGAATCTTGCAGGATTTTAAGAGAGATTTCATGCAAAAGCATTTTTGTCACTGGCAAAATCTAGACTTTGCTTCATAGGAGAATCCTTCCCATGAGGTCTCCCACAGAAAAGACCCTGAGAGGACCGAATTCACCTACGCTGTGATATCTGGACTCTTTTACTAATCCACCAGTATCTAGTTTTGTCAAGAAGGCATGCAGCACATCACCAAGTTAGGGACAGGTGGGGTCTGCTCCAGATGGAACTCCTGATGGCGAACAGAAAGGAATCACTAAGGGAGCACTAAGAGAACACTGATACTTCCTGTGTTTCTAATTCCCAGGCAGTGGCCAAGTATCAGATAGAATAGTAAGTGCATGACTAGCTGAATAGCACTTTCACCAAAGAGGTCCACATGCTGGGGGTGAGCAGTAATAAAGAATTCATAACAGCATCTCTAAGCTGTTTAGTGCTAGTGACGGATCCAGGGCCAAAAACAGCAGAGACTAGGTGGGTGCCAGGTACCTGGGCTGGTCCAGGAAGGCGGTTGAAAGGAGGGACACTGCGGATTATCATTACCACAAAACTGATCAGATCCTACCTTTCCTCTAAAACCCTAACCTGGACCTTGACTACAGAATCACCTACCACCCCATTAGCCACCTATCTTTCCTTTTTCATTTTTACTTTTATTTCCAAAAATTTGCAGTTTACAAAAATACATAAGAAAATCCATCATGGCATTATACTAGGCCATTTACCAAATCATTATCATACATCAATGGTTACCCGGACACATACGTGGCATGCAGCATTGATAATTAATGAATCCCTACAACATTAAGTAACTACATCATAAATGCCTTTATATTATGATACCATTAGTATTAAAAAGAAGGTAGGATTCCTAGCTTCCCCCAAATTTAAAACACCACATGATTCAACGTTCAGGTCTGACCAATATCATATACTTTTTCCTGTGACCCACAGTTATAAGAGTTGATGATGTGACACAATATTTAAACCCTCTTCGATACTCGTTCATTCACAAGTAAAATCCAGCACTACTGCTAGCCAATCATTGAAGCCCAGATTATCTTGTGATCCAGTTTACCAATGGTGACCAAATCATCCTCCCTCACCTCCCAGCACCCCTCCCCTTACAATTGTATAGAGTTTTCTGTAAATTATACGTAATTGATAAAAGCGCAAACCATTGTTGTACAGCAGGTGGGCCAGCGCTTTTCCATGCTGCTGCTATTAGGAGGCGTGCTACCACCATAGAGATAAAAACAAAATACAACTGCCCCAAGTCCCCCAAGGGGCCCTGATCAATGTCAGACAACATCATAGCTAGGCTGATATGGATCTGTCTTGCAAACAGCTTCCTCCAAAAGGCCTCAATCTCTTCTTCAAATGCCTGCAGCCTCCCGCAACCATTAAACATATGCACCATGTCCACAGGCCACACTCCACTGCAGGAGCACTTATCATCAGCTCTCTTACCCCAACTGAACAATTTTGCAAGTGTAAAGTACAAATTCAACATAGTTTTGTAGTGCTTGGTTCTCAAGCTAGAGGTGAGAAGCACTTCCATCCCAATCTCAATTGAGGCCTATAGATCTATACCCCATATCGCCAGCGTTTCTTCCCATCTTACCGCTTATGATTCTAGATCATCCGGCACCATATCCGTAAGGTCTGGCTGATCTTACTTCTCGACTATTGGATTGTGTCTAAAAGGGGAATTCACTGATATGGACTCATTCTTTAGCTTGTTCATAATTCCCTGATCTGCAGATATTTAAAAGACGTCTTCGCCCCCAACCCAAAATCCTGCTGTAGACCACCAAACGAACACATTTGCCCTTGCGAGAAGAGATTGCCCAGCCTGCTAAGTCAAGATTGCTCCCATTCTTTACAAATATCATCATGAAATGTTGCGGGTAAAATGGGGGATCGCCACAGTGGAGTATACTGATTATACCTTTTAATTCCCAGCTGTTTCTCAACCTTAGTCCAAATTTTCCAAGCTGCACCCAAGGTCTTGAGCTTCACTTTCTTGTAGTAACTTGGCTCGATCTGCCTTAACGGGCAACCCTTTGCCTCCTCCCCTAGGGATAGTTCATAGATGGTTGGAAGTTATGTACATTGGACGGAACCATCTGCCGTGCCCCTCCTTCCAGAAACCCCCCCCCCATATGTTGCAGGAGTGCTGAGGGCCTGCCTTGTCCTTTTATACTGCCATACAAAGTTTGTGCAAATGGCATCCAGTTTCCTAAGCAGGGACTCTTCTAGCTCAAGTGGTAGGGTTCTAAACAAATAAAGCACTTTGGGGAGCACAGTCACCTTTAACATATCACATCTTTGGTTCACTAACAGAATACCGACCATAAAAATATAGATGATAAAGATATCGAGGGAAAGATATAGAATACAAAAAATGTAATTATATATATAAAAAAATTACTATATATTTTAACAAATACAACAAATAAACTTCCTTTTATAAATATATATAAATATATATATATATATATAAAATCTCTCCTCCACTGTTAGCAGGAAATACTCGGACACTCCAGCATGCTTAGATTAAGTTTTAATGACCCCAAACATAATATATATAAATATATAATTATACATATATAAAAAATATAAACAAATATTTTAATTATTTTAATTAATAATATAATTTAAAAAATCTTAAATAGCATAATAGTATCAAGCATATATGTAAACATATGTAAATATACTGAAAATATTAAATATTAAAAATAAAAATTAAACAACACACATATTATACAATTTAATTAGAAATAAATTACAAACAAAAAATACTGCAAATTATAATATGATTATTTTTATAAATCAAACACATAATTATATAAATTACTACATAAAATAAATTATTGCAAATTAAAATAAATATATATACATTTCCCACCACATTAAAAAGAAAACATTTTTATGCTAAATAAATATAAAAATAATTACTCCCACCTAAAACAACACAACAGTAACAAAATATTTTGCACCACACATAAACTAAGATTTACTATTCTAACTACAATAATTATAAAATGAAATAAAATATAACATTACAAAATACTACAATTTACTATTCCCACTACACTTAACACAACAATAAAAGTTATAATTAACAACAAAAAAAGCAATTCCCACTCCAGTCGGTGCAACGGTAGTGGAATGTGTTGGATTGCGGAGGGATCAAATTTACTATTCCCCCTCCAATAAATGCAACAGTAGGAAAAGTGTTGGATAGCGGAGGGGTAAAATTTAATATTTCCACTCCAGTTAGTTCAACATTAAAAACAAATAAAATATCTTCAACAAAAAATAAAAAAATATATAAATATTTAAAAAAATATATATTTAATATTAACTTTTCTAAAAATAAAAACATATTATAATGTTAAATACATATCACAAATACCGACAAATATTATTATTAATAAAATACAAAAATCGATTTTCATACAAATACATATTTTTATTTAGAAATTATTTATTAACAAAAACATTAATTATTACATATATTTGCTTTAGAAACTTTCCACCCTATAACACCACAAAACTCACAACCTGCACCTAAAATATTATTTACACTATTAATATGAATATTCATCAACAAATTAATTTTCATTAATTAAATATTCATTATTTATAATTAATGTACTTCTCACAGTATACCCCACAAAACACACAACACATTTAATTATTAAATTAAAAATGATAGTTAGTTTAAAAAAATATTAGTTGCTTAAAATTGATTTACTTCCCACCCCAAACCCCTACAAAACCCCAAACCCTTTTTTATGTAACAAAAAAAACATTTTCACAATTAACATAATTAATTATCAATTAAAGAAATATTATTAATTCAAAACCAAATTATAATTCATTCAAATTAATTAACTTCCCACCCTTTACCCCGATAATCCCCAAAACCTGCACCTACACAATTAAAATCGAAAACCCGCCCGTAGACGGCGGAGAAGGTGAAAATCCAACCGCGACGGTCGGTAACATAGCGGAAACACTTAAACCCGCCGCAAGACACGCGGAGTGACCGCCAATGATATTATGATATCCCTGATGTCACAGCGGTACGTTCCACTGTTTCCGTCCGCCGCGGTTGCTAACAGTAATGAATGTGAGATACGGTGGAAGGCCTGCAGCATAGCC
The DNA here is from genome assembly GCA_963921515.1 of Calotriton arnoldi. Lineage (NCBI taxonomy): Eukaryota > Metazoa > Chordata > Amphibia > Caudata > Salamandridae > Calotriton > Calotriton arnoldi. The sequence goes on from CAWUFW010018016.1 coordinate 7,576, forward strand.
ATCGCTGCGGATGCTCCGCCAACAAAATGGCGGCCAAGGAAAAAAACACACAATAAGGCCAGCAAATGCACACAGGCAACTAGCCCTGCCCCCAAAATAACCTCAAACATCCCAATGACACACCCCCATGGCAAATTCAAATATACAAATCATAGGACAACCCACACAGCACACCTGACAGCATTACACCATCTTGACACACCCACATAGCTGAGCATAAAACCAGCCCCTTCCCTGACCACAATCCTTTGCACTACTCCAGCACTGAAGGAACCAAACCCTGCAGCACATAGGATAGGCAAAACACCACACATCTCACCAGCACAACAACACACACACCACCTACACCACCCACACCACCCTCACAACTGCACCCCAAAACATCAGCACAGCACACACCATGGCACCACAGAAAATGCCAAAATTCACTGACACTGAGGTGACAGTAATGGTAGATGAGATAGTCAGAGTAGAACCACAACTCTTTAGTAGCATGGTCCAACAGACACCATTAGCCACAAGAACAAACATGTGGGTAAGGATAGGGGACAAGGTCAATGCAGTAGGGAATGTGCCCTGCAACAAGCATGAAATCATGAGGCGGTGGCATGACCTGAAGAGTGTTGTCAAGAAGAAGAGTGCCAAGAACCGTGAGCTGGCTGATGCGACTGGTGGAGGCCCTCCCATTCCACCAAAACCATTCTCTGCGTGGGAGGAGAAGGTGCTTGCCATACTGCATCCAGAGAGTCTGGAAGGAATACCCGGGGGAGTGGAGGCTGGTAAGTACCTACTAATGTATACCATGAAACTGCCATGTACTGCCTTGCACAACTACAAAGCTACATCCCTGAGGCACAAGTACACTCATCTGCACCCAAAAACACACACAGGTCACACTGATTAAACATCCACCCCACCTCAAACATCACAAAGGTAGACAACATCAACTGTGTTATATTTGTCCAGGCAAACAGCACTCCAACTCCCACCAGGCACACCCTGCCCCATCCCTCAGCAGGATGGAGCACTCCCTCCCACCCAGAATCATGTCTCAGCCATTGTGTTCTTCACCCTCACCTAACAGGTAGGTAGCCATCTATCCAGGGAGGTGTGTATGGAATAGGAAGGCCTGCACTACAACTCCCACCAGGCACACCCTGCCCTATCCCTCAGCAGGATGGAGCACTCCCTCCCACCCAGAAGCATGTCTCAGCCAATGTGTTCTTCACCCTCACCTAACAGGTAGGTAGTCATTTTTCCAGGGAGGTGTGTTTGGAATAGGGAGGCCTGCACTACAACTCCCACCAGGCCCCCTTGTCCCACAGCTGAGCAGGATGGACTACTCCCCTACCCAGATCCATGTGGCAGTCATTGTGTGCTACACCCTCACCTAACAGGTAGGTAGCCATCTTTCCAGGGAGGTGTGTTTGGAATAGGGAAGCCTGCACCACAACCTCCACCAGGCACACCCTGCCCCATCCCTCAGCAGGATGGAGCACTCCCTCCCACCCAGAAGCATGTCTCAGCCATTGTGTTCTTCACCCTCACCTAACAGGTAGGTAGCCATCTTTCCAGGGAGGTGTGTTTGGAACAGGGAGGCTTGCACTACAACTCCCACCAGGCCCCCTTGTCCCACAGCTGAGCAGGATGGACTACTCCCCCCACCCAGAACCATGTAGCAGTCATTGTGTGCTACACCCTCACCTAACAGGTAGGTAGCCATCTTTCCAGGGAGGTGTGGTTGGAATAGGGAGGCCTGCACTACAACTCCCACCAGGCCCCCTTGTTCCACAGCTGAGCAGGATGGACTACTCCCCCCACCCAGAACCATGTGGCAGTCATTGCGTGCTACACCCTCACCTAACAGGTAGGGAGCCATCTTTCCAGGGAGGTGTGTTTGGAATAGGGAGGCCTGCACCACAACTTCCACCAGGCACACCCTGCCCCATCCCTCAGCAGGATGGAGCACTCCCTCCCACCCAGAAGCATGTCTCAGCCATTGTGTTCTTCACCCTCACCTAACAGGTAGGTAGCCATCTTTCCAGGGAGGTGTGTTTGGAATAGGTAGGCCTGCACTACAACTCCCACCAGGCCCCCTTGTCCCACAGCTGAGCAGCATGGACTACTCCCCCCACCCAGAACCATGTAGCAGTTATTGTGTGCTACACCCTCACCTAACAGGTAGGTAGCCATCTTTCCAGGGAGGTGTGTTTGGAATAGGGAGGCCTGCACTACAACTCCCACCAGGCCCCCTTGTCCCACAGCTGAGCAGGATGGACTACTCCCCCCACCCAGAACCATGTGGCAGTCATTGTGTGCTACACCCTCACCTAACAGGTAGGTAGCCATCTTTCCAGGGAGGTGTGTTTGGAATAGGGAGGCCTGCACCAACACTCCCACCAGGCACACACTGCCCCATCCCTCAGCAGGATGGAGCACTCCCTCCCACCCAGAAGCATGTCTCAGCCATTGTGTTCTTCACCCTCACCTAACAGGTAGGTAGCCATCTTTCCAGGGAGGTGTGTTTGGAATAGGGAGGCCTGCACCACAACTCCCACCAGGCACACCCTGCCCGATCCCTCAGCAGGATGGAGCACTCCCTCCCACCCAGAAGCATGTCTCAGCCATTGTGTTCTTCACCCTCACCTAACAGGTAGGTATCCATCTTTCCAGGGAGGTGTGTTTGGAATAGGGAGGCCTGCACCACAACTCCCACCAGGCCCCCTTGTCCCACAGCTGAGCAGGATGGACTACTTCCCCCACCCAGAACCATGTTGTAGAAAGTCCACCGAAAAGATGTCAACTGGACAGGTAAGCAGACAGTGCATGCACCCCACCATTCCTCCACGAAAGCATTGAGCTATTGCCAACACAAGGCCACACATCACAACAAAATACACCCCAATTACATTCCATTTGATAGAATGCAGACAGCGATGCGTATGTAACTGTGACAGAAACAGAACTGTGACTCAACTAAACCCATGTGTAAGCAAATCAGGGACCATATATGCACTGCACCAAATGCTATCTATAAATTCCATGGGTGCTGAGCATGAAGGACCATAGTAACAATAAAAAGGCATGGTCTGTTGAGCATTGAAATACAAGCACGGAACATTACAAAGGTATGCATGAGATAACAATGGTACAATGTCTAGTACATGTGCATATGTAACATTTGTCAGGAAGAGTAATCAGCAAAGATGCATTACATCAAGTCGCATAGCAGCAGTTGTCAGATGACAACCTATCAGTTCAATACAAAGAGCTTCACGTGGGGCATGGTATCCAATGACTTGTCACACCATGGAAAAAAGATGTATGTACCTCCACATCATGTCATGACGAACATCAGTGTGCAGACATTCAACTTATGAAATACGTAACTGTGTGTTGCATAACATGTAAATAAGAGACATCAAACACAGCAAGCAAGATGGGTGTAAGTCAATGACTATGTACCCTCTGTTCCACAGGTGACCAACAACTGACTGCAGAGGACAACAACCTCAACCTGCAGAGCCAGTCTCATCCCCGGAACGTGGACACTCTGATGCTGAGTCCCTGGATTCTTTGGATGAGGAGCTCCTAGCCGGCCCATCTGGTATGCCAGGGCACAACCGGTCACATGACCCCACTGCCCCCCCCCCCATCAGCAACAACATCAACGCTGACCCCTGCTGGAACGACCTGTGCCGCCACCACCACCACCACTACCACCGTTGCCTGCAACACTCGCCCTGCCCCAGAGGATGCCCAGCCCACACCATCAACTGTGGAGGGCAGGCGTGTGGCTAGAGTGGTGAGGCAACAGGTCAGTGATAGAAGGGCAGGTGGGAGGACAAGTGGGACGCCAACACCACAGGACACTGTGACCGAAGCCCTGGCTAACATCACCAGAGTTGTGGGTGCCTATGAACGCACACAGGCACATATGGGCCAGGCCCACGAAGATGCCCTGGAGCTCCAACGTCTGCTGAGGTCCATGGACAACCGTATGGGACAAATCGTGGACCTCATGGGCCAGTTAGTGGCAATGCAGAGGGACAGACAACACTGGCCCAGCAGGCAATGCCCCCCCTGCCAAAAGAAGAAGGGGCCGTCCAAAGAAAAACTTGGGACTCACCCGTGGCAAAGCACCTGGCAAACGCCAGTCAAAGAGCCAGCCATGATGGCAACACTCTTCACCCAACCATTGACTCTGTACACTGTCCTTACCCACACTGCCATGGTAATGGCATCCGTCTGTTGGACTGTGTCACCACATCAATGTGGTGCCTACCCGATCGTCTCATCTACCATGACTGCCAACTCATTGATTCCCCATTCACACTTATGTAAATATCCACTTCCCTCTCACATATACCCATTGGAAATAAACAACAATAACGCACAAATGTATTTGAGTCTGCTCCATGTTTATCACAGTATGTGCAATGTTTACCATGGTTACAATGTCACAGGAGCATGGTTCCTCTGTAGGCAAGGAGGGGCAGAAGGGACCTAGCAAAAGACAACAGGACAAAAGTCACTAGTCAGGTGGTGGCATCACAGCCATCACACAACACATGTCCTCACTGTACAACAATATGCACACATTACAATGTGCAACAGTACCAACATAGACATCCTGTAGCTGTACCAAACTACCCTGTATCCAACACATAGGCAGCCAGTACTGAGTCAACAACAGGATGCACTCACAAAGATCACATAGACCTTCACCCAAACAACTACATCAACAGACAATGGACCAGTTGCACATTGTCACTCACCTTCAAGTGAAGTAGAGGTTGATGAGCTGCCAACGCTGGTCGACAACTTCCTCCTCTCCACTATCCTCGTCACTGGACATTTGTGGTATCGCAGGTGGTGGCCTTGGCTGGTCATCATCATCCAGGATCATGGGTATTCCTTTCCGCAAGGCCAGGTTGTGCAGCATGCAGCATGCTACCACTATCTGACACACCTTCTTGGGTGAGTACATGAGTGCCCCTCCGGTCCGGTCCAGGCAGCGAAATCTCGATTTTAGGAGACCAAAGGTTCGCTCCACCACCCGACGTGTTCTACCATGGGCATTGTTGTAGCGGACTTCAGACGGTGTCCTAGGATTGCGTAGTGGGCTCAGCAACCACGGTCTGTTGGGATATGCAGAGTCAACTAGGTGTTAAAAAAACATACCGATTAAGTAATACAACTGTGGCAGAGGACAGCATGGCACACACAGCACACAACTTGACTCTGCCCACTCACCCACAATCCATGCCCGCTCCGGAAGTAGATTGGCCATCAGCTGGGGCACAATGCTGTTGTGCAGGATGTAGGAATCATGTGCAGAGCCGGGAAACTTGGCACAGACATGCGATATGATCATATCGGCCTGGCACACCACCTGCACATTGATGGAATGTGAATGTTTACGATTCCTATAAATGTGTTCCGTGCCTGTGGTGGAACCAGGCCAACATGTGTGCAGTCAATAGCACCTACAACATTAGGGATGTGACCAAGGGCATAGAAATCCGCCTTCACATCCGCCAAAGCCGCCCTCCTTGGAAAACTAATGTATTGGTCTTTGTACTGCATCATGGCTGACAGGAAATCCCGTAGCACCATGCTGAAGGTGGGCTGAGACATCCCCCCCTGCAATGCCCACTGTCTCCTGGAATGACCCACTAGCCAGGAAATGCAGTGCCGCCATCACCTTCGATTCAGTAGTTAATGCTGTTGGGTATGTCCTGCCAGCCCGCAGGTGTGGATCCAACATGGCACATAGGTCTTGGATGTTTGTGCGGTCCAGACGGAACCTGCGTATCACGTCATCATCCTCAATGTTAGCCAGCAGGGTGACTGGACGATACACATTAGGTCGCCTCCTAGGAGAGATGAAAGTGGACACGTCATTGCAACAGAACATGAGATGTGCACAAATCTGTAGCTTTTGATTGACACAGCGCAAACATTGACTGGCATCACAATGCACCATACAGTGCAAGTCAAAAGTCATGACACCTTGAGAAAACATTGTATTACACTTCTTCAGTATTCGCACAGTGAGAACAACAAACATGGAAACTGTTTATGTGAATGCTAATAGTCACATATCAAAATCTGGTGCAAACAGCCCTGACAGTGAATGATACAGGACATGTGTGAAACAGAAACACTGCTGGCTTCAAAGTGGCTGCTGTACCTGCTACACATTCTTGTGCAATCATGACAGGGGACACATGAACTACACAATTTGTCCAGTTCTGAAGGACTCATCATGGAATGTGAGCCAATGCAAATCCACACAAGTTTAGAGACACTCACATACATATTCACAAGCCTGTGCTAATATCCACTGTCATCAGTACACATGCCATACATGCTGGTAATCACAATTCAAAGTCAGTCAATGACTAATAATGAAAAGCATCTGCATATTCAGTGTCGCTGTGGATCAAGACACAATGACACAACTGCACTATATCATCAACAAGCACACAGATTGTCAATGTGGCACACAAAAAGTGGATAAGGTACGTGACCCAAAAGGACTGTAGACAAACGTCAATCTGCACTTAAGTTGCACTATGACATGCAGTATGAAGGTAGCACTGCCCAGACACACAACTAAAGTACAACAGTTGCCATGGAGCTAATACTCCAGCTGCTTGGAGACACAACAGTGCCACAAAAACAACCTACAACACCACCAGGACAAAGCCACACCAGTAAACCTACAAGTCAGCGCATGAACATACTGAGTACATAACAAAAACACAACAGCCTCATACACATAACAACAGCGGATGTCATCGCACAACACAGGTACGAAAGGACTACTATCAAAAGCATCCTGACCCACATTCCACACAGCCTGTCAGGAACAACACAGCGGACTCTCAACAATCATCCGCAGACAAAGATGCTGGCTGTGCATCACTTGTTGGCCTCTGGTACCTTCAATACAACATAAGTCAGAGTTTGATGGGTGTCACAGCCAGCCCTATCAAGGTATATCTCACCTGTCTTGGATGCCATCATTAGCTTGATTCAACAGCACCATCAGTTCACCCACACTGCGCAGGAACAGCTTGTGCCCCAGAAAGGCTGCTACGCCATAGCAGGCTTATCCACTCGTGTTTGTTTAATATCACTGCACACGTGTCCTAATTGTGCACCCTGCAAAAACTGCACACAATTACTGCAAATGAAAGCACATGCATCACATCAATGTCCAGCGAATTGTGGGTCACCTTATACTGGTCACAGATGCCATATCAAAGTTCCCAGTCAGTGAGCACCATCACCACTTTTGGCTACAGTCCATCACCAAGCCAACAATCTTCATGTGAACAAGGTCAATGCACCTGTCCTTGGTGAGTACCAACGTAACACACCACACACATCAAATCCACTATCAACATACTCACAGCTGTGGAAAATACATGTAACAAAATCACATATGACAGGCAGAACAACATGAGCACATACCTGACACAATGACACAAGTAATGGTGATAACATTTGGCAGATATGGAGACAAAACATACCCAAAGGCATAGATACAAGTCAAAGAAATAAGGAGGTACATAATGCCAAGTGTGCCGGTGATGTAATTAACATCCTTGAGTGTGTAGAGCACACACATGTCCATGTGGACATATACTGTTGGATTTGCTACTGCGAACAATAACCTTACATGAAGGTTGTGATTGGTGATACCAAACAGACAACAGTGTGACATATGTGGTGAGTAATGAAGATAATGCTGAAATGTTTGTACAATCATGTACTGTATAGTGACATATTGTGTGAGATATGAATATGTGTGTAAATATTTGGATCAGATATGAAATTGGGGGTACTTATTTGGTGTCAGATATGAAATTGGGGCCAAAATGGGGTGAGAGAAATGACATTGGGGCTAAATTTGGGGGTCAGATATGAAATTGTGTAGGAGTAATGTGCCCCATTAGTCCTTTCAGTGTTGCATTTGGTGTAAGATATGAAGTTTAGGATGACATTACTAACTAAAGCCCATTTAAGTTACATCAAGTGCCATGATATTTTGGAAGTGACCACTGTTCGAAGTACAGATATGACCCATGACATTGACACAGAACGATGTGTCCATTGCTGCCTTAAACGTGCTCAAACAACACTATCACGCCCATAGTCAACAATGTCATGCTGCACCCTCGTGGTAGCTACCGCCTGGCACCAGCGGTGTGTCACCGCCATGGCCCAAGACACCATAGCGGGATTGATAGGCATATACACATGGCTAATGGCGGATGGCATGCTCTGACACCCAGATCCCGGTCACTCAAAGCAATGCATGGGCCCGGAATCGCGGTAGCTACCGCCTGGCACCAGCGGTGTGTCACCGCCATGGAGCATGCCCTTCCAGCCAATGGGAAGCGCAATCGCGGTAGCCTGAAGCAAGTTTGAAAATCGCGGTAGGCGTACTCCGCCACCGCGGGGCCAGTCATTGGATGCACTTGAAAGATGCACCACCACGGTACAGCATGCCTGTCCCCTGCGGTGTGTCACCGCCATGGAGCATGCCCTTCCAGCCAATGGGAAGAGCAATCGCGGTAGCCTGAAGCAAGTTTGAAAATCGCAGTAGACGTGCTCCGCCACCACGGGGCCGGTCATTGGATGCATTTGAAAGATGCACCACCGCGGTACAGAACGCCTGTCCCCTGCGGTGTGTCACCGCCATGGAGCATGCCCTTCCAGCCAATGGGAAGAGCAATCGCGGTAGCCTGATGCAAGTTTGAAAATCGCGGTAGGCGTGCTCCGCCACCACGGGCCGGTCATTGGATGCACTTGAAAGATGCACCACCGCGGTACAGCACGCCTGTCCCCTGCGGTGTGTCACCGCCATGGCACATGCCCTTCCAGCCAATGGGAAGTGCAATCGCGGTAGCCTGATGCAAGTTTGAAAATTGCGGTAGGCGTGCTCCGCGACCGCGGGGCCGGTCATTGGATGTATTTGAATGAGGCAGACCTGGAACGCCAATTGCGGCACCTTAGAACCACAGAAACAAGCCCTGGGGGCTATTTATGTGTGTGAGAGAGCCACACATTGCCACAGCTCACTGAGCCTGCTGCCTGAGACCCCTCACCTGCTGCTGCCTTCAGGGACTGCTGCCTGAGACCCCTCACCTGCTGCTGCCTTCAGGGACTGCTGCCTGAGACCCCTCACCTGCTGCTGCCTTCAGGGACTGCTGCCTGAGACCCCTCACCTGCTGCTGCCTTCAGGGACTGCTGCCTGAGACCCCTCACCTGCCGCTGCTGCTGCTGTCTCCTGCCCAGAGTGATGGCGAGGACTGATAAGATCCGTTCCACTCCCTTCACCACAGAGGACCTGGAGGTCCTGGTGGACGAGGTGCTCAACCAGTATCCAAGGCTCTTTGGTGCGCCAAATGTTGTGGTGAGTATCTCAGAGTGTGAGTGAGAGTGCAGGGGGGGCACACATGAAGTTGATCTGCTGCAGTATGTGCGTGGGAGTGTGGGGTTGGGTCATGCACTGCCTAGCATGCTGTTTCCAGGGGGAAGGTGTGTTTAGCCTATTCAACACGTTTCCCTGCCTGCACATCCAGATGTGAGGGAAGTATAATGTCTTGTCAGACATACAGTGAGGCTGCAACTTTTCATTTCACGAGTCAGGACAGTGATTGCCAGTCTGAATGTCTGTGTGTTTCCCTGATGTCCTTCACAGGCCCATCTGTGGCCTTAGCTAGTGTTGTTGTCCAAAGGGTAGTGAGGGCATTGTTTCTGACTCAATATGTGCCTCATCTCTAGTTCTGCACTATACTCAGGACCTCAATACCCCAGGGTGACACTCTTGTTGGTCATTCACCTATGACACAGTACATTCCAACATTATTGTGCCCGGACCCTTCCATCACCACCAGCATGTGCACATACTTGCATGTGTTGGCACTGTTTGTGTTTCCAAATAGTCCCTTCATGTAAAAGATGAGATGCCCCACGTTGGACCTCTGTGTGACCCCAAATGGCCTGCACATTCACTGCCCAATCTGATAGTGACACAACACTGAATGTACAGAGTGTAAAATCTGTGCTTTTCCTCTTGAGTCTCCATCAATGAGCCATTACAGAGATGTAGATTGCACACGACAGGCCTTGTGATGAGGCTTTGTGTTTGTGAGGTCATGTCCCTCAATGTGACCTCCATGACACAGTGTGGCATTTGAAGGGCAAGTGCTTTGAGGGCTGCGCAGTGTTGGGCACAGTGAGTATTCACAGTGACATATGTAGTGATGTCCTGCATGTCTTGGTATTCCCGGGATATTGCATTAGATGTGGTCAGCATACACATTTAACTCTCTGCTGGCGTCCTGCATGGCCATGAGATGGGCATGTACTGTGTCCACCCTCATACCTGCATGCATTAATGTGTGTTTCCCACATGATGATGTTTGAATTTTGCTGATTTATTGACTCTGCTAAAGTAATGGCTGAATTTGGGATGAGTCAGTGTCATGGTCCTGCACTGGGAAATGGTGGTCGGTTACACTGATTGTTGGCCCCTCTTGTCTCCCATGTCTGCAGCTCAAAGTCAACCAGCTCAAGGCCGTGTGGAGGGCCATTGCATCAAAGGTGCGTGCACTGGGTGTCTCAAACAGACAGCGCTCCCACTGTCACAAGAGGTGGGATGACATAGCCCGGCTGAGCAGGAACTTGGCCGAGATGACACTGGGGCTGATCCCTCGGGCCGGGAGGTTGGCGCGGCGCAGCATGACACCACTGATGGCACGCATTTTAGCTTTGACGCAGCCTGAACTGGATGCACGTCTGAAGGTGCATCAGCAGCAAGATGGTGGTGAGTATTCTGTGAGTGTGACTTTGGGTGTTGTTTGGCTGCATGTGCTCCAAGCCTGGGCCAGTGCAGGGCTGTGATGTTGCTAGTGTGATGCAATGGCATGTAAGTGGCCGCGGTGTTGGGTGCAGTTGTCATGCATTCCCCCTACATGTACCTTCCCATGTCATTGGTGTAATGGCCCTTGACTTCACATTTGTAGTTGTGGCCTTCTGGTATCATCTTCATTGGTGTCGTCACGGACATCCCATGTCAGGGTCCAGCAGAGTGCATGGTCTGAGTGTGCCATCATCAATGTGTGCATTGGCTGACGTCAGATTTGTGCTGGCTACACATCTAACACCAATGTGCAACTGTAGTTGTGCCCCAAGATATGACATGGTGGATGGCATGTGCCCATGGACATTGTGTGTGGATATGTTGGAGTCTGTCTCTGTGTTGGACACTTCTGCTGGCTCAAGATGTGACAGTGGGAACATGTTGTGAGTAGAATCTTTGACCCCTTCAGGGCCCTAGGTGTGCACAGAGGGATATGTGTGTGTGGTTAGAGGAAGCCACCAACAGGCTAATTGGCTGTGTGTCCATCACATGGGTGTATGATGTCAAGTTTGCATCATGCCACAGTAATTTCGATGTTTGGATTGAGGTTGCACAATGTCACTGCCCATGGTGTTGTCCAACATGGATGATTGTCCATCATTACTGATGCTTCCCTTTCAGATATTTGTAAACTTGATGCAAATGTACTGATCCTCTCTCCCTCTCTCTCTCATGCAGCATCTCACATGGGCACGGAAGGACACGGGATGGAAACCAGTGGTGAGGCATCAGACACAAGTGCTGCTCACCTGCATAGTGACACGGATGTCACCAGCGCATCAGAGGGGGACCGCAGTCTTCTAGAGGAGTCACAGCCAGAAACGCATACCTCTACGTCATCTAACGATGGCGGTGATGCATCTATGTTTTTGTCAGAAGGAAACAGGGACTCTGCCTCCTCGTCCACCACACAGCGTTCAGTGCCCACCCTCCCTGCTACTCCCACTGTTGCTGCCCGTGTTCACACCACGAAAAAGGGAAGAGTGTCCTTCATCCCAGGCACCGCTGCCCCTGCCCCTGTCCCCCCTGCTGCCATCAGTGCTGAGTCTGTGGACCTTTTGCGCCAGCTGTGTGTGGGTCAGACAGCTCTCCTCAATGCCTTCCTGGACCATGACAAAAAATTGGCACAGGTGGTGGCTTTCATGGAGGGCGTTCATTCCGACGTGGGTGGGCTACACCGGACTGTACAGTCTCTGTCCTCTGCAGTGATAGCAGCCATTCAACTTGCCCAATCCCATGGTCCAGCTCCAGTCCCTAGGCCCACCACCCTGCCAGTGGACGCATCTGATGATAGTGAGCACACACCCCAGACATCAAGGGACAGATACGTCAAATGCAGCACACAGCAGCAGCAGCCCAAGCAGTCCAGGCCACAGACACCATCCCCACAGAAAGGTAAACCCACACCAGAGCGCAGAGGGAAAAGCCCTTCAGGCCACAGCCAGGGCAAGGATGGCAAGAAGCAGGACACAGGCTCACATGCGCCAGGGGCATCCCCAGCCAAGGACTCACCTGTCCCAAAAGTGTCTCGCAGAGACAAGCACACAGTTTCCGTGCCCAGTGACAAACAGGTGCCTGCTAAGGGTACCCGTAAGAAGACCTCCAAGGCAAGTTCCCCCACACCATCTACTCCCATCCAGAGCCCTGTGAAGCAGGGAAAGGAGGCCACTGTAGGGGGACACCTGGTAAACAGGTGATGCAGGGGCAGAGGCAATCCGGGGCCAAGCGTCCCAAAGAATCCAGCACGTCCCCAGAGGGGGGACCAGCATCTGCACATGATCCAGCTTTTGTGACGAGTGTGCCTGTTGTATACACCCCACTTGGCATGAATCCCAGGACAGGGAAGCCATATCAAATCCCCAAGAAGCGGAAGGGCACCCCTCAAAATTTTCCCACACACACTGGGTTTCGTGCAAGCATGGGTCCACCTCCACGTGCCACCACCCCACCTGGACCTAGCAGCCCTCAGGCTTCCCAAACCACTGCTGGCTCTGCCACACCTGGACCTAGCAGCCCTCAGGCTTCCCAAACCACTGCTGGCTCTACCACACCTGGACCTAGCAGCCCTCATGCTTCCCAAACCACTGCTGGCTCTACCACACCTGGACCTAGCAGCCCTCAGGCTTCCCAAACCACTGCTGGCTCTGCCACACCTGGACCTAGCAGCCCTCAGGCTTCCCAGTACACTGATGGCTCGACCCCAGCTGGGCCTTTCTCTTCCCGAGCCAGTACCCCAACTGGCCCCGACAGACAGCCACCTCCCAGTCATACTGCCAGACAAGTCTGAGTGTTAGTCCCCCTCACACACATGTCTCTCCCACAGTGGTGCCATAGACTGCCCATGTTTCACACCCTGAGTGTGTTGCTGACCATGGCAGAGTACTGTACCACACATTCACAGTGCTGGATGTCATGTACTCACTCTGCACTTTTCACTGGCCCTTGGCCTTGTTGTTCACTGCTGTGTGCCCCTTGCCTGTGCAGCTTCTCATGTACCTCACCTGCACTGTGTCCTGGCCACTGGCCTTGCTGTTCACTGCAGTGTGCCCCTTGCCTGTGCAGCTTCTCATGTACCTCACCTGCACTGTGTCCTGGCCACTGGCCTTGCTGTTCACTGCTGTGTGCCCCTTGCCTGTGCAGCTTCTCATGTGCCTCACCTGCACTTTGGACTGGCCACTGGCCTTGCTGTTCACTGCTGTGTGCCCCTTGCCTGTGCAGCTTCTCATGTGCCTCACCTGCACTTTGGACTGGCCACTGGCCTTGCTGTTCACTGCTGTGTGCCGCTTGCCTGTGCAGCTTCTCATGTACCTCACCTGCACTGTGTCCTGGCCACTGGCCTTGCTGTTCACTGATGTGTGCCCCTTGCCTGTGCAGCTCCTCATGTGCCTCACCTGCACTTTGGACTGGTCACTGGCCTTGATGTTCACTGCTGTGTGCCCCTTGCCTGTGCAGCTTCTCATGTACCTCACCTGCACTGTGTCCTGGCCACTGGCCTTGCTGTTCACTGCTGTGTGCCCCTTGCCTGTGCAGCTTCTCATGTGCCTCACCTGCACTTTGGACTGGCCACTGGCCTTGCAGTTCACTGCTGTGTGCCCCTTGCCTGTGCAGCTTCTCATGTACCTCACCTGCACTGTGTCCTGGCCACTGGCCTTGCTCTTGTCTAATTTGTGCTGCATAACTGTGTGAAATGTAAATAAAAAGTAATTTACTCCTGTTCTCTGCCTTGTCAGTGTCCTTGCTAAATAAAGGGTTACTGTGTGGGTATGGTTTACTGAGACACATGCTCTATTTGCCACTTCAACATTGCCAATGTCTTGTTTCCTTTGATCATGTTGTTTCAACTTTTGTGTCCCAGACTTGTGCATCTGTGTGTGTTGGCTTGGAAGTAGGTATGTTTGCTGTGGACTGATTGACTTCCTGGGTGTGTTGTTGTGTGTGTGATGTTTAGATTGTTGTTGTATGTGTTCATGGTGTGTCACTCATCTCTGTTTGTAACTGGTATGTGTGTTGTGCACACACTGCTTGGTGTGCATGCAGTGCTGTGAGTGTATGTTGCCTTGTCCTTGCCTGTTGTGCACCCCCTGAAGTTTAGCTGTTGTAGCATGTTGATATCTTTGCCTGTGCATGTGTTGGGGCTGATGTGGCTGTGTGCAGTGTTTGTGTTGTGTTGTGTCATGCAGTTGACAGATGCTCTGTGTGTGGTGTTCTATTTGCCTGTCAGTGTGTGTGTTGTTGTTGTGTTTGATTAAGATGTGTGTTGCCATTGTGGTGTGCATTACTTGTGTGTCTGTCACATGGACTGAGGTCTGTTGTGGTTCCCGTGCTTGTTTTATGTGTATCCTTGGTGTTTTCTCCTCTCATATTTGATGTGTCTCTTGTCATTGTTGTGCATGTGCAGACATGTGGTACACTATGACACCATTTTGAGTTGATGGGTGGTGTGGTATGTCTGTCTATGTGTCATTGTAGGCCCATTTCTGCCTTTTGTTCTCCATTATTGTTTTTAGTGGATGTACTTCTTATATGTGTTGTGGTATGTTGTCTGTGCATTTATCATGACTGATGTGGTTGTGTACTCCTGTTGTGTATGTGCTCCCATTGATTTTGCACTGTTTAGCTGCACAGGTCTTGTCTGTTATTGTAGTAGTTCTGTGTGTGTGTTTTGATTGTGTTCTGTGTTTGACTGTTTTTTTTGTGCGTACAGTGGTACTGCCATACCTGTGTGTGTGTGTGTGATGTTTGTGGATACCACCCAGGGGGTGTGTTTGCTTGTCAGTGTCTTGACTGGATATTATTGGCAAGCTTCTGTGTGTTTGTCACTGGTGTTGTGTGATGGGTGTGGGGGTTGTGTGAAGGTTCATACTTGTGTTTGACAGTCATGGAGTGATGCAATGGGCCCTGTGTGTTGTGCTGCTGACATACTCCTGTGATGTATTTGGATACAGATGTGTGGCTGATCAGTGTTAGACTTCATACCCTTCCTTTCATCCCTGTGCCTATACATGGGTTGCCTTGCTGTCTCCCTGAGTTGTTGCAGTGAGGTGACTGTGGTTTGACTTCACTCACTGTGACTGCCATGTGTGGATTTTTGGGCTGGGGTTGTTGTTATGTGTTCCTTCCCTTGCATGTGATGTACAAGTTGTTGGTGTTCAGCTCCTTGCCATTCCATTTGTGTGCACCTCACTTTGGGTTTCCTATTTGTTGTCCTCCATTGCTGTTGGCGTGTGGTCTGTGTTTGTTGCTGTGTGTCAGTGTGGGGTATGTCAGTGTGACTTGGCAGGCTGTGTGTCCATTGGAGTGTTTGTTCATTGTCTGTGTGTGTTTATTTTGTGCTTGGACTCAGTTTACTTGCCATGAGTGTGATGTTGTTGTGGTGTGTGTGTTCCCCTGGCCCAGTGCTTCTACGCTGTGTGTTACTCTGCAGCCACACCTAATAAGGCTGTCTCTCTAGTTGTTTGTTGTGTGGTGCAGTGTGTGTGTTCACCTGGCTGGTTTTTGGGCATGTGGGAGCACAGGAAGATCACGTGGCATGTCCCTTCATGGTGTGGGTGGGCCTAGTGTGTGGAGTGTGGAGGTGTTACCCTGTGTACTTTGTGCACTGCCCATGCCTTGCGCTGGCCCAGCCTACTACATTGTGTGCATTTTTTTACACGGATTCACCACTGCGGTCACGTGAACTGGACATTATTTCAGAATTGCGGACATGGTGGCCTGGGTGTGGAGGGGTGGACTAGTGGCAGGTAGGACATGTGTGGCTACACCTGTGGTTGTGTTCCTGTCGCCACCAAGGTGTCTGGTGGGGGCAGGGACCTTACATCAGACATGGAGTTGTGGGTTGTGTTTGTGTGCGGAGTTGTGTGGTGGCGTACCTGCGGCGGCGTCCGCCACGGTCCATGGCTTGCTGGAGGTGTATCATGTACAGCGCCGGGAAGACTTGTAGTGCCGGTTCCATGGCGGTTGGTTCCGGGATACGAATTTGCGCTCCGCTGTGGTGCTTCCGTATGCTCAGATTGGCCGGTTTCTCCGCTGCGGTGTGCCTGGCTGTTTTGCGCATCCTAATTTGTACGGCGGGAGGGACGTCATTCCGCACGGCGGTGGCTCTCGATTGGTTGTCCCCGCCGCGGTGGCGGGCGCGTTTTGATGGCGGTCCACATCGCACCGCGGCGGACGGACAATGAGCTGGATTTGGCCATTGTAATATGGTGGGCAGGTGCACCGCAGCTCACGGGCGGAAAACAGCATTTTCTCCCACCGCCAGCATCGCGGAGGTGCATCCGCCAGTCATCGTAATGGACCCCATAACCCCTATAAACCCCACAACCCGCACCTAAAATTTACCAATTTTTTTTTAAAAGCACAATTAACACTATTAAATATCAATTAAATAAATATAATTAAATGAAAAATAATCATTCATTTTTTATAATTAAATTACTTCCCACCCTATTCCCCTATAAACCCACAACCCGCTACGGAACTAAAAGACACAAAATGTAATTAAATTAAATGTAATAACTACTAAAAATGTAACACGTATATTAAAAAACAAACAATACTTTTTTTTTTTTTTTTTAATCCTCATTTGCCTCAGACCTCAGTTGACACAAGAGTAAGATGTCTATAGCCGTTACTCGGTTTTAAGGAGACGTAGGCATCAAGATCGAACCGGGGAGAAGGCACCTGCCTACCGGCAAGCGACCATCTCACCTAGAGTCACTGTATCCCCTTCTAAGTAGAGGGGCTGGTCTCACTCTCTTCTGATAACCTCTGACCGAAGACTGTTTATGTTGGCCGACTGAGCCCTTCTTCGGGGAAGGCCCAACACAGTCAGAGAGCATCCATGAGGCTTAATCATAGGATCCATGTAGTTGTTATAAAAAAGGATAAGCAATTAATGTGTCTGAGACCACTTTAGTAAACAATCCCATATTACTTTTTTCCTGCTACTCTGTAGTCTGGCCAGATCAATCTTAGAGATTTTATATAAAGAGGACAACCATTCTGTGTGTGTGGGGGTATATCCTCTACCCATTTCTTACATATTTCCCTCCTACCCAGCAATATTGCATAAAATAGGAACCCCTAGCAGGTCCTGTTACTTCGTTATCTATACCAAATATAATCAGGGGAGGGAAATATGAACAGGGAATCCCAAAATGTCTGTTATAGTTTCACTCACTTTCTCCCAATATTCAGTTATCGCTGGGCAATCTTTAAACATATGGATGTCCGAGGCATTTACCAGACCACACTTCTTGCAACTAACCGCGGGACCCTTAGCTATTTTAGATAATCGTGCTGGAGATAAATAAGCTCTGTGGACGGTAAAATAATGATTTCTTCTGAGCCAGGCTGGTTTTACAGTCACATACAAGGTGTTAAAGGAAGTTTGCCACAGATCCTCCAGTTGTTCATTTGGCATATAGGATCCCCATTGTTCTTCAGCCAGTTTAAAGTCTCCATCAATGGTATTTTCAATGGCCCAATAGAAAAAGGAAACTTCCTTCTTTCCCGGCGGCCTAGAAACTAATTGCTCCTCTAAAGTGTTTCCTATAGCTATTGGTTTTTTGAGACTCTGGGATCAACTCTGCAGCTGTAGATATTTAAACCTGGACAAACCACCCTCTAGCCTGTTATGGAGTGATAGCCATGGTATAAGAGAGCCGTCTGAAGCCAAGTCCCTCCACATCTTCATTCCCGCAATCCTAAGTGGTATGGCCAATTTGTCTTTTAGGCAATCTGGAACCCCTGGAGAATCCCATAGAGGGGCCATGCTCGAGAAGTAATTTAGACCTGTGCATTGTTTAATTCTAGCCCAAATACGCGCCATCCCCAGCAGGACTTTCAACCTAATCTTCTTAAAAAATTTCTGGTCCCCAAATTTAAACAGAAATCCCTCCTGGGGAAGGTCCCCTCCTTTTAACATGGCCGAAAACATGGCCCCTATCCCTGTATGATCTGGTGTTTTTAATAGCATTCTTGCATGTGATAACTGAAATGCCCAAGCATAATATTGCAAATCTGGAAGTGTTAAACCTCCCTTCTCCCTCCTACGCCTAAGCTTCCTCCAAGCTATTCTTGTGGCCTTATAGGCCCATGCAAATGAATTAATTGCTTGCTGGAGCTTATCAATCTCTTTTTTATCAAAGTGCAGGGGAATGGTGTCAAAAGAAAAGTAATTTTGGGAAGTATAACCATCTTAATCAAGTTGATCCTACCCAAAATGGTCAATGGGAGATGAGCCCAGGATTTCATTAGCCTCTGGCATTCTTTAGATACGTTAGACAGGTTAGTCCCTGCTATCTTATCAATGTTCTGGACAATCTTGACCCCCAAATATCTTATTTCACGCTTGATCGGAAGCTGACAATCTGGCAGGTTCCAAGCCATGATATCTGTCTTACCCGCATTAACCTCATAACTGGAAACCTGCCCAAAGTCTTGTGCCAGCTTAATAACCTTGTGAAAAGATGTCTCCAAGTCAGACGAAAGAATTAAAACATCGTCCGCATAAAGAGCTACTTTCCTCTCCCATGCCCCAAATCTAAAAGGTGGAATGCCTACTTTGTCTCTCAAACGTTGAGCAAAAGGCTCTATATATAAATCAAAAAGAAGCGGAGAGAGGGGGCAGCCCTGTCTAGTTCCCCTACTGATTTTAAAAGGGTTCGTCAATTTGCCATTGACTAAAAGTCTAGCCGAAGGATCGTGATAGATAAGCTGGATGGCTCGACTAAATTTTACTCCAAAGCCAAATCTATCCATTACTGCAGCAAGGTAGACCCAGTTAACCCTGTCAAACGCTTTGGTAGCGTCAAGTGTTATGGCTGCAAGAGGTAATGAAAAGGTTGAAGCCAAATCAATAGCGCCTATAAAATCATAGGTGAGATTTGAGAGATTTCTGCCCTTCACAAAACCCTTCTGGTCAGTGTGAAGTAATCCACCAGCCACTGCACCCAGCCTATCTGCCAAAATCCTCGTGAAAACCTTATAGTCAGTATTTAAAAGTGAAATGGGTCTATAAGACCCACATTCCACTGGATTCTTTCCTGGCTTCAGGATCAGTGAGATGGTGGCTTCTCCCCATGAATCGGGAAGCCTAACACCTTCTGAAAGAATCTTATTGAAAAGCATAGTCATGGTTGGAATAACTGCCTCTCCCAAGGATCTATACAGTTCGACAGGCAGCCCATCAGGCCCTGCAGCCTTTCCTCTCTTACATGCCAAGATAGCCTTTCTAACCTCTAGCTGTGATATATCACGCTCCAAGTTTTCTTGCTGTGAGGAATTTAAGGAGGCAAGCCCACTTCCCATTAACCACTGACTAGCACTAGTAGTATCGACTACTTTATCCTCCTTATATAGGTCTTGAAAAAAGGCAAAAAGGCATCCCCAATCTCTTCATCCGTGAAGACCGAAGTGCTGCGATCCTCGCTATCTATTCGCTTTATTATATTCCGCGTTCTATCGGCCTTAACCTTCCATGCCAAGAGTTTACTGGCCCCCTCCCCATATTCAAAATGGGCAAGCTTACTAGCCTCCCATTTTTTAGTGAGCCTTAACTGAATGATATTATCCAGCTGATCCTTCAAACTTGACAAATTCGCCAGATATTCTTGGCGATTTACGGGAGCAGTTTCATTGTTTAAAATCATCTCCACTGCCTTCATCTCAGACTCTATTTGCGTCACCTCTTCCCTATACTTCCTGTTCTTATAGCTAACCCTACTCATAACTATACCTCTTAAGAACGCCTTCCAGGCATCCCATACCACAGAAATCTCGACTGAGCCCACATTTGTGTTGAAAAAATACTCTGATTCCTGTAATAAATAGTTAACTTCAGGCTCATCAAGCAGTAATGAGCGATCAAATGTCCATATCCTTGGATGTTCTCTCCCTTCCAAAGCTAAATCCATACATACAACAGCATGATCAGACAGGTGTGGAGTCAGGTAACCCAAGTCCTTGATTTTACCCCTCAGGTCGTGACTAACCAGTATATAATCTATTCTGGACTTGTGACGATACTTATTATTATAAAAGAAGCACCCAACTGAGAACCCGATCTCTCTCTCCACACATCACACAATCCCATCTGTGCCATCATTGTTTGCAAGTATGTCCGGGATTTAGGTGATGTATTCACCCTACTGCTTGGAGATTTATCCAGTAAGGGATTTAAAACAATATTGAAATCACCTGCCATAATAATAGGCTCTGGAAATTCCAGAAGGTGTAAGAAAATAGTTTTTAGCACGGAAAGGTCATCCTGGTTCGGACCATAATAGCCCACCACTGTCATCAAAGAGCCTTGAATAGAAAGTCTAACGATAGCCCACCTCCCCCTGGGTCTGTCATAGAATTTAATACTCGGGCTTTAGCTTGGTTCTTAACCAAAATGGCTACACCTTTAATATTAACACTCTGATTTGAGCAAATAATATGTTCAATCCATTTAGCTTTTCTAAAAATTTCATGCAATTCCTCCTTCAAAAGATGAGTCTCTTGCAAAATAATGACCTGAGAAGGAGAATCTTTAAGGTATTGTAAGATCTTTACCCTTCTAGATTTTACTCGCAGGCCATTTACATTCCAGGATAAAAACGATATATTATTCATGGTGGTTTAGAGGTTAAGAACTTTAAGATGCAACATCTCCCACCACACCGCTCACAAGATGAGCACAACCAGCCTGTCCAACATAATAAATATAAATCAATCAAACCAAAAGACAAATGAGGATTTTTTTTTCTTCTTTTTTACCCCTATGCTCCCCACCCTGTGCTCCCTCCCAAACCCTACAGGAACCCCCACCCCTCTTCCCTCCCTGGAGAACCCAACCCCCATTTACCTGGACTAATAGTCCAGATTCTACTACCGGGGCACCCATGGAGTCCCTCTATACTCAAGATACTATATACAAGTGACGATGTACTAAGACCCTCCTTAAAAAACTTTATCTCCAGTTTTCTTTGATTTTGAGGTTTTAAGGATTTAAGCTTAAATTAGGGTTCGAAATACAACCCCACAAACTTGGACTTAGCCATAGCTAATATATCAGTGTGTCCTACCTATTTCTCTTAGGACCAAACTCTCCCAAAAAACCTATTTTGTAGTCTTGCCTAGACATTCCAGAAGCTCATCTGCCTCCTGAACTGATTTTAAATTGTACATCTTATTATTGTACATAATTTTCAGGAGCGCAGGGAACTTCAACTGAGCAGTCGCACCAATTTTCTTAAATTCGTCCATTTTACTCCCTAACTCCCATTGTCTATCCAACGTAGCACGGGCCAAGTCAGAGCGAATTTCATAGGAAAAATCTCTAGGTTTCAATGATTTTTGCTTCAGAGCGCAATTTAAGATTTTTTCCTTCAAAGAAAATGTGAGGAAGTTTATAAGGATCTTCCTTGGTTTGGGACGGTTTGGATGTTTCCTAAAAGGGGCTCTGTGGATCTTCTGTATGTCCCTTTTCAAGTCTTCCTCTGTTTCTTCTATCTGTATCGACTCCTTTATAAGGGTCACTATGAAGGACTTGATGTCATCTCCTTCTCTGCCCTCCGGAACATTCAAGAGTCGGAGATTATTCCTTCGTGAGTTGTTTTCTAATGTCTCAAGCCTGTCCTGGAGTGATACCTCATCCTTCTTAAGTTGTACAATTTCTGATCTGGCAACCCCCAGGTCACCTCTTATTTCACCCACCGAGCTTTCTAGGGCCACTGTTCTGGAATTTAAGAGATCGATCTTTTTCTCTAATGATTCACAAAACAGCCGAATCTCCCCTTGATTTGCTTCGGAGACAGAGAACCCCTTCCTAATATCCACAGATAGAGAAGAGAAAAGAGCCTCCATAGAGGGTGCTAAAGATCCTGCATTTCCTTGCTCCTCAGAGACTTCAACTAGCTCTATACTGTCATTTTCTACTCTAACTTGATTTACTTCTCGCTGGTCTCCATTGTTTGCCTTACTTTGATCGGGCCCCAAAGCTGTCAAAGCTATTTCGGGAGAAAGCTGTGACGTAAGAGGAGGACTATTCAATTCTTCCATTCTTTCTTGAGTGGGTGTTAACTCCCTTACACGTTTTCTTAGGTTCGCCCCCTGTTCGGTCACATCAACCACCAATGGCTGGACTTTGAAGTAGGACCGCAGGGATGGCGTGATCTTAATCCTCGAATCCAGGGAGTACTTTTTAGCTCTATCTGACTTGATTCTTCTACTTTTTACCTCACAATACTGAAAGGTAGAATAGCCAGTGGCAGTCCCTATCTCAGGGATTACGCCAGTCTTTTCCTCCTCCACCTGATTTTGATTATTGCTTGTGCCCAATTTTCCTTCTAGACAACACTTATTTATTTTGCTAGCTTGTTTTGCCTTCGTCACCCTACCACCTTGCCTCTGCCCTTTTTTGCCTCCTGTTATTGGAAGTACTGTGGGGGCAGTATTATTAATAATACTGATGAATTTTCCTCCCCCTTTCTGTGCCTCCTGTTCCAGATGGTTAACCACCCTTTGTGGCAGCAACTGAAGTTGTGTGGGTGTAAATACAAGCCTGCCCCCCTCCGCTGACAATGTAGCACTTACCGTGCCTGCCAACCTCCCTTCTTGCCCTTGCAGCACCTGATTTTGTTGATCCTTCCGCAATTGAGGTTGTTGCTGCGGCGGCAATAATGATGGCTGCAAAATTTGAAAACTTTCGTCTTCTGGAAGTGCATACAACTGCTTCAGAGAACTCCCTCGTGATACTGACGGAAGGCGTCCTGTGCTGCCTCTTCCAGTATCGACCCGGAGGAGCCCGCGAGCCGCTGCTCTGCGACCCCTCCTCAGCTCCAGGGCGGCGGAAGACCAGCGCGGCAGATCCAGGGACGCACCAACACACATCCCCTAGCACAAACGGAAGGGATGCGGCTCGGAAAACACCAGAAATGTAAAAAAAAAGAAAAGACTCAAAGAATCCAGCAAAAAAAAATGAAAGATTAAAAGAAAACGAAAGCACCGCGGGTCTCAAACTTCGCCAACATCCAAACTTCGGGATGTGAGTACCTCCGGTAGTAAGCGACCGCTCAACTAGCGGCTGCCATGTTCTCCTCTTTTCTCCAACAAACAATACTTATACAAAAAATTTACATCATATGCAT
This sequence comes from Calotriton arnoldi, assembly GCA_963921515.1. NCBI lineage: Eukaryota > Metazoa > Chordata > Amphibia > Caudata > Salamandridae > Calotriton > Calotriton arnoldi. The sequence goes on from CAWUFW010018016.1 coordinate 31,156, forward strand.
TTAAAATATATACTAAAATACATAACACTAATTACAAAATCGATATTTTTAAATATTTTTGCAAATGATATTAATGACTTCTATATTTAAAAAAATCGATATTACTTACCTTAAAATCGCTTTTCTTTTTCACGATATTCTTGCTCACGATGTTTCTGTGTCACGATATTTCCAACTCGATAATTGTGTTAGTCGATATTATTGACTCGATATTTTGTCTGAACACCTACATCTTCCAACTAGAGTAAGGTGTAGACCATTAATTCGCCTCAAGTGTCTACTGATTTTACCCAATAACGGGTTGAGGTTTAGCTCATAGATAGAAACTACCTTGGGTGCTATTCTGATCCTAAGTAAGTAACAGTCTCTGCCCTACGACTATCTAGCATGTCAATATTGTCAGTACAAACAATTTGCTTATATAGAAGGTATCCAGAAAGTGAACCAAATGTTTCCGCCAATTTTTCTATTTTGGCCAGCGTATTTTGGGGTTTGGGGTAAGCACAGCGATGTCATCAGCATATGCTAATACTTTTGTTTCATGGTTGTTAACCCTCATAACACTCGTTACCCTTAATGATCTGGCTCCTTGATGGTTGATTTACCAGTGGGTCAATAGAGAGGGCAAAGAGAATGGGGCAGCAGGAACATTCCTGCCTTGTCCCCCTAGTTATCACAATCCTGCCTGACTCTTGGCTCATAATTGTAAGTTGAATAAATGGTGAGTGATACAGTGCCCTTATAGCCTTGATCAAACCTGGGCCAAAACCCATACACCTAGGAGCTCCCCAGAGATAACTTCAGGACACTCTGTCAAACGCATTCTCTGCATCGAGGAGGATCTTAGCCACAGGGTTCCCAGTCACCTTAGTGATTTTGAATTACGTAATAGCACGCCTGACATGTTCTGTGGTCCCTCTACCAGGTATAAACCTGTGCTGCCAGGGTGAAACCATCTTGTCTATGACCCTCCATCACAAGTATTTTCAAATACAGTTTGGCATCAGAATGAATCCACAAAATTGGCTTGTAGGAGCCGAGTTTGTCTGGTGGATTATCCTTTTTCATGAAAATCGCTATGTTAGTACCCCCACCAAGAGATTGGTGGAATCCCCTTCCACTGAACCCCGAGAAACATTTCTAGCAGGATCTTAGCCAGTTCTTTAAGGAATACTATATAGAAATCCAAAGGTATTTTGTCAGTACCTGCCGCTTTACTGGGGACAACGTTTTTAAAGCATTGGTGACTTCCTCCAACATTATATCAGATTCTAACGCCTTGATCTCATCAGCATCTAAAAAAAAACATTTTCTTCACCAAGTAAACCTCTTGCCTGTGACAGTGAGGGAATACTATCTTCCTGATATAATTCCCTATAATAGTCCTCAAACACTTTAATGATGCTAGCTGGTTCTGTGACTAGATTACCGTCGCACTTTCATTGCTTTCACTACTCCTGTCCACATCCTGTTGCCTTGTATGAAGGGCCAATAAGCTGCCTACCATCTCCCCATATGCGTAGGTCTCTGCTCTGTGTGTCTGAAACATTTCCACCAGCTTCTGAGCATAGTAACTATTGATCATGGCTTTTACCACTGCTATTTGTTTGTTGAGTCTCTGAAGCATCATAACCTGCTGTGATATCGCCTTGTGTTGTATTTCCAGATATGCTAATTGCTCATACAAACCACTTACCTTCTTAGCCTGTTGTATCCGGTTATGTGAAACAAAGATGATGGTCTCATCTCTTACTCCCACTTTAAATGCAGCCAAGACCACCCCTCTGGATGCACTATGTGTATTAATTTCCAGGAAATTGGTTATCCACTTTCTCATGTGGTCAACATACTGGGTATTGAGAAGGGATTGTTGTCAGAAAAGGCTTTGGGAGTCTCCTAATATCAGCCTTGCCCATTAGCTCAGAAGATATAAAAAAATAGTCCAACCGGGAATACTTTCTGTGTGGGCATAAAAAATAAGTATACCCAGGGTCTGGAGCTTTAATTCTTTTCCATACATCCACCAACCCATGGCTGTTCATAATGTATCTTATAGCTCTGTACACCTGAGGTTTCCTCCCTGATACTTAATCTCTTGCTTCCTGCTGACATCCAGATGTAGGTTTAAATCACCACACACAATTAGCAGAGTAGGCCAAGTGGTCAGTTCCACCACTAGTTCCTCCAGTTCGGTTGCTTCATCTAGATTAGGACCATAGATGGAGCAGATGGTGAGTCTGACCCCTGCAACCTGACATTCAACAATCGCCAATCTGCCCACTTTGTCCACTAGCTTACGTTTCCCAAGCCCAACACACTTGTTGCCAATAAAGCCACTCCCCTGGTGGAAGTGCTCTGAGTTGTACATGCAAGAAGGGAGTGCCCCCAAACCTTCAACAGGTCCCTTTTGCCCCAGTGGATATGCATCTCCTGTTCACAGATGATATCTAGCCCCAGGGTTCTGAGTATCTCTGCCACCCTTTGCCTCTTCGAATTGTCATTTAAGCCACAGACATTCATCGAACAAATACTAATTTTAACAGCCTGCATCATGTAACGTCCAGATATTTCACCACCAAGAAGACTTTCCCATCCTCTACTTCCTTGTATCACTCTGTGTAAGCTTTTCCACACCTTAAACTAACGGCCATAAAGCCCCGGCTTGCCTCTACCTTGGCCTTTGCTTTCTTTTTGGCTTTCTATGATGCTCCCTCTCCCCCTACCCCTTCTCCCTTCTCTCTGCCCTGACCACCCTGACCCCCTCTTGATACCCCCACTTCCACACACCAGCCCATGAGAAGCGTACAGACCATGCATAGGTATGTTAAGATGTTTGCACACTCTACGTCCTATCACCAGAGCCCAAAGCCCCCTAAGAACCTCCAACCATAGTGAGTAAATCTGCATAATCACACTTAAAAAACACTTACATCAGATTTCTTAATTATACCAAATTTCTAGTCTCCAAGTCACGTCCTGAAAAGAGAGAGGGAAAATGCACATTACATCAAAACTTCTGACCACCCAGACACTCAAAATGTATACAGTCTTGCCCTCCAAAAACTCCCTAGCCATAATTTTGGATGTGAACATCCACGTTTTATTGTTCCCGATCACTTTGAGCCTCACGGGGTTTATTAAAAATGCCTAAACCCCCTTGCAGTAGAAGGGTTTGATCAGTTGTCGAAGCCTCCAACACCTCTCAACTGTTATGTGGCAGAATTCAGGTTTTATAAAAAAGAAGCAGTCACTCACACTGTGATTAGAATCTGGCCTGGCTTTCTCAAAGATTGCTTATCTCTGTAGAAAGTTCCCGATGTAGACCAGGATTGCCCTGGGCTTCCCACCTTCCTGATTCGTTTGCTTCAATACCAACGGAATTCTGTGAGCTCTTTGGATCTCTTGAACCCAGTTCCACCCCTCCAGCTCAGGTAAGGCCTTTTGAAACAAGTCCACCACAAACAGTTGTGCGTCCGATCCCTCTTTGCCTTCTGCCACCTCTAAATCCTGGTGGGTATTTAATTGCTGCCGATTTTCCTGGTCTTCTAGTTTCCACTGGATATTGATTAACTGAGCTTTATGTGCCTCAGTCTGTCCTTGAGCGCCAGCAACACCTGATCCAGAGCTGAAGCCCTAGTTTCGAGATCAAGTATTCGCTCAACTATATCAGTGCATGTCTTGGCAACTTTACAAACTACCCCTTGCTGCTTGCATGGCGTGGATCAAACCCTGCGGCTATCATATGAGTTTCTTCCCTGTATGTCATGATACACTGGAAAATGGTCTCAATGATGGGGGGTTCAAAATGTTATGGTCTTGAGACCATCTGCTCTGCCTCCAACTAGATGTGCAGTTGGAGAGTAGTCCCATTTCAGACCTTTACCCGTGGCTACTTACCACCCGTTTTTTTGAGAACCTTACGAGCTGTTGATGAAGCAATGCCGGTAGTAATGGTTCCCAAAAATTGAGAAAAACCGCACAATCAAGGAAAAATGTAACAAATATAACACCTTCCAATGTAGTAGAGTGTGAACAAATACTTTTTTAACACTTGCTAGTGATAAGTTGGGGTGCTAGCTTGGCTCAACTGCATCTACTACCAAGAGATGCCAAAAACACACATGAAAAAACAAATGTGTATACAACCTAAAACCATAGAGCACTATGAGCACACCCTTCAGTATTCGTAATCCACTCGGGTACTGGATAAGTCAAATAAATATTATTGTCCAATGTCACAAGTACACTTCTTCAGTAATCAATGTTATTTATGGTAATCCGACAGCATACAGAGTCCACAAACTCAAAATTTCTTCATTTGGTGATTTTATTCTTATGTTTCATATATCCAGCATGTAGTCTGCCAATATGCCAACACGTGTTTCGTCTACCCGTAGACTTTTTCAAGGCGGTTAGCACGAAAATCTCTCATTGTGCGATTTACGCTTGAGGTTGACTTCTATTGGAACTGTACACGTATCAACAAACTCATAAAAACGTACGTACAAAAGTTGTTCTTAAGAATCTTTAATAATGAACTTCTGTTCTGGCCCAACCGGCAATCATTGGCGGTCATATACGACCCACGATACAACTAATCTAACAGGAACTCCCTATGTGTGGAGTACGTGTTGTTTTGAATGTCACAGGTAACCCTGATAGTTTCCACTATCCAAACAGAGGTGCATACTCCGAAGAGAAACTCCCTGTATTCGGAGTCAATAATATGTGCAGTTAAGAGTGGAAACCATGATAAGTTCCACTATCGTCGAGACCGCCGAAGAGTGTCCTCCACCTCTTCAATTCCGCTAGAGCGCGGTCTCGACGATAGTGGAACTTATCATGGTTTCCACTCTTAACTGCACATATTATTGACTCCGAATACAGGGAGTTTCTCTTCTGAGTATGCACCTCTGTTTGGATAGTGGAAACTATCAGGGTTACCTGTGACATTCAAAACAACACGTACTCCACACATAGGGAGTTCCTGTTAGATTCGTTGTATCGTGGGTCGTATATGACCGCCAATGATTGCCGGTTGGGCCAGAACAGAAGTTCATTATTAAAGATTCTTAAGAACAACTTTTGTATGTACGTTTTTATGAGTTTGTTGATACGTGTACAGTTCCATTAGAAGTCAACCTCAAGCATAAATCGCACAACGAGAGATTTTCGTGCTAACCGCCTTGAAAAAGTCTACGGGTAGACGAAACACGTGTTGGCATATTGGCAGACTACATGCTGGATATATGAAACATAAGAATAAAATCACCAAATGAAGAAATTTTGAGTTTGTGGACTCTGTATGCTGTCGGATTACCATAAATAACATTGATTACTGAAGAAGTGTACTTGTGACATTGGACAATAATATTTATTTGACTTATCCAGTGCCCGAGTGGATTACGAATACTGAAGGGTGTGCTCATAGTGCTCTATGGTTTTAGATGAAGCAATGCCATCCAGGGCATCGCTGAGCTCGCGGGGTGCACTACCCCTGAATTCACTGGTCAAGACCGAGTCCTCCTCAGACCACTACGTCCCATCAGATAATGAGAAGAAGCACTCATTAGCATAAAGATCTGAGCCAGCTTTCCCAGCCCCAGTAAGCAGACTTCTATCATGCTTGCAGGACTTTTGGGGCTGAGACATTCTAAAGGGCTCTGCATTATTAGGCTCTGGTGTAAGGGTCACCCATCCCTCGAAGATCACACTCTCCAGAAAGCCGACGGGGGGCCACCCTCTCCTCCTGCAGGCCCCTCCCCCATCTTCCTCTCTGTGTATGAACATGCTAAAGCTGAGGGGTGATTTACCTCTGATTCTGTTGCCAGTTGACTTAGAAGGTGGCTATCAACCGATCCAGGGCCGGACTGGCTACCGGGCTTTCCTTAATAAACAATGCAAAACAAATGTTTTAAAAAGTAGGCTTTAAAGCAATTTGTTTTGCATTGTTCATTTGGAAGCGCCTGCAGCTCTCCAGCAACAAAATCGGCCTCTCCGCAGTGAACCTGGACCCCCCCTGCCACCCCATCAAAAAACGCCCGGTAGCCAGTCTGGCCCTGAACCGATCCACCTCATTGCACCCTAATTCAAGAATATGTGCATGATGTCTAGCATAGGTTTTGTTACAAAACGATACACTTTACCCGTCCAGTACAAAATACAATGCTTAGACATGTTTTAAAACGTTTCCAAGGTTGTATGTGTGTTGTACAATACTGCACACTTGCAAAGTTGGAAACATTTGGAGAAAGCTTTTCTTCAGGATTTGCGTTGGAAAGTAAATCCCAGTTCAAGCTTTTTCACTAATATGCGTTACTTACTTTTTTAGAGCTGCAACAGCACGAAGGCTTGATAAATATGGCCCCTGATTTGAGAGCAATAGTGCAGGATTTTGTCCCTCCCCATCTAAATGGAGGCAATGCTCTTCTTAACGGCCTTCCAAAACCCACTCTCACACCTCTGAAAGGCAGCCAACATGCAGCAGCGCGCCATAAAGGCTTGAAGAAGTTTGAACACACCATCACAGTACTGAAGGAACGACATTGGTTTCCCTTCCAACCACTCATCACATTCATAACCAGCTTCAGCATTGGCATTTTGGCATACCAGGCCGAGAAAACAACTAAATCAAGTGGGCAGTGGCACACCAACAGGCAGGATATTACCATCTTTGTAATGAGGAAATGCAAGATGGAAAATACCAGAAAGTAGCCCTTTGCATCTACGATCCCGGCTATGAAACAAAATCCCTTTCAAAATTAGAATGGTTCTTATTTCCTCCTGCAATTTCAAAAGAGTCTGAAACCTGTCTTTTCAAAGTGCTCCATCTTCTGCTTCACCATCCCACACAGTAGGAACTAAAGGAACCTACATTATCCAGTGCCCTGGTAAATGATTAATCATATCCTAGGGCCGAGGCCCAAGGTTTAATTCTTTGCGGTTGTCCAGCTATGTTCCAGATATACAGATACCACTATACACATACCTACATACAACCAGCCACGGTCCGTGCAGGTAACAGCGGTGGGGCGGTGGGGTCGAGTGGGGGGGATTTCGAGAGGACAATGCCGAGGGAAAATTAAATAAATAATGAATTTTCCCTCTGCATCCTCCCTCGAAATCCCCACAGCCCCCCACCGGCCCCACCGCCCCACTGCCCCACTGCCCCACCACTGTTACCTGCACGGACCTCGGCTGCATACAATACATGCTAATGCATGTCAACGTGGCAGTCTGGCAAAAGTTTTGTTTCTGCTCTAAAATTGAAGATGTCTGTTAGAAATGGGATCTCTAGTTGGCAAGGGCTTGCACCTTTGTCCAAGTAGGGACCCTTCTTCCTAGTCAGGGTAAGGGTTGTTACACTCGTGAAGTAACCCCTGCTCACCCTCGTGGTAGCTTGGCACGAGCAGTCAGGCTTAATTCAGAGGCAGTGTGTAAAGCATTTGCACATAACCAGCAGTAATACAGTGTAAGCACTACAAACGGACACCACACCAGTTTAGAAAAATAACCAATATTTTATATACTCAAGACAAGACCAATTACGACAAAAATCCACAATACTATACTTTACGAATGAATACTTGATACGTTAACTTCTTCTTTGCAGGAATAGCACAAAAGCAAAGTTCGTACGAGTCGGTAGCTCCGTCCGAGCCTACCGTGATGCTGAAAACCACAGAGTCTAACAGTTCCAGCCGACCGCGTCGATACGGGCCAGCAGAGTCGTGAACAGACTCGGTCACAGTACCTTTTCTCGTTGTGGCTGGTACGGAGTGTACGAGCCGGTCGGCGTTCGTCGCGGTTGCGGTGCAAGACGGAGCGATGCAAGGTGCGGTGTCCCTCGATGCGGTGCAGGAAGCGGCTCGATGAGCGTCGGGCAGACGGAGTCGGTGAGTCCAAGGCGTGCGATGCAGGGCGAGACGATGCTCGATGCGGTGCTGACAGGTTGCGATGCAGGCGACCTAGCCGGAGTGTGGGAGCTGGCGTCGGACAGCGGTGCGAGTCGGAGCGGTGCGTCGCAGACGTGCGAGCGGTGCCCCAAATGCGGTGCGGTCTCGACTCTTGAGCCAGTTGCAGCGACAGTGTCGGTCTGGTCCGGCTGGCTCAGTGAAGCGATGCGATGCGAACTGCGGTGCCCACAGGTCACGGTGCAAGCAGCGGCTCGATGTTGGCGGCGTTGGACGTCGCCACGGTGAGACCAGGGTTGCGATGCGAAGCGGGGCGATGCGGTCTGCGGTGCAAACAGGTCACCGGCCAGGGATGGATTCGGTTGACGGAGTCGGTTGCAGTTCCCTTCCTCTGTGGCGACTGAAAAGCGTTCCAGAAGCGGTACCCAGAGGCTTGTGAAGTCTTTGTAGTCCCTGAGACTTCTTAACAGGAGGCCAGCTCGGTTCCTGGCCCTTGGAGATACTCAGCACAAGTTTGTAGAAAGTTCAGTCCAGTCCTTTCACTGCCCAAGGCAGAAGCAGCAGCTGCAGGCCAACCCAACAAAGCAACAACACAGCAACGGGGCAGTACTCCTCCTGGCAGCTCTTCCAGCTCTTCGTCTTGGCAGGTTCCTTGATTCCAGCGAGATCTAAATTCATGGGGTCAGGGCCCCAATATTTATACCCCAAATTCCTTTGTTCTCTGAAGGCAGAGAGGCCTTCGCCTAGTCCAAACCAGTTCTGGAGCACTTTGTTGACAAGTCTCCGTCCCTTCTTTCAGTGAGTAGGCCAGGGACATCAGACGCACCACAGGAGGTGGAGCCAGCATTGTGAAGGGAAGGCACTGTCCTATTCAGGGCCCAGGTGCGACCCCTCCCACCCATCTACAGGTCGATCTGGCTATTCAGCCCTGCGCTGACTCACCCTGTCTCCTGGCATCCCCCAGCCCCTGTCACTCACATTCCAGACAAGGAATACACAACCTCGCAGAGGCAGGCTTGGATGGTTAGGCAAGAAAATACCCACTTTCTAAAAGTGGTATTTTCAAACGCAGAATGTTAAAACCAACTTCACTAAAAGATGCATTTTATCATTCTGAGTCCAGGCATACTAAACTCGAATTTCTACCATGTTCCCGGGGTCAGTTAGGATTATAAACTGTAATAATCAAAACTGCCCGTTCTGGACTAGGGGGAACAGGTAGCCTTGCAATAGTGAAAACGTACTAGGCTGTAATTCACTATCAGGACATGCCGCACACACCCGGGCATGTCCTACCTTTCGCATACACCGCACCCTGCCCACAGGGGTACCTTGGGCCTACCTTAGGGGTGACTAACATGTAGCAAAGGGAAGGTTTAGGGACTTGCAAGTGTGTGCACTTGCCAAGTCGACATGGCAGCCCCAGGCTGCGCACAGGCTCTGCGATGGCAGGCCCGAGTTACATTTTACGGGCTGTTTGCGTGGGTGGCACAATCCAGTGCTGCAGCCCACCAACAGCATTTGGTCTATAGGCCCTGGCACTCGCAGTGCACTTTACAAGGGACTGACAGATAAACCAAATAGGCCAATCATGGAAACACCAATCCATAACACATTTTATACAGGAGCACTTGCACTTTCCCACTGGACCGCAGTGAGGAAAGTGCGCAGAATCATCACACCAGCAAAAACAGAGTCAAAACCGGGAGGTCAGAAAGCAAAAAGTCAGGGGAAACACGCCAAAAGATGCCAAGTCTAACACATGTCCCCTCCAGCTGAAAGTAGGGAGAACTACCCAACCCCATTGGAGTTCTCTTCACTAAGGCGGAAGAACCTGGACAGACCATCTGCGTTGGCGTGTTCTGTCCCAGGACGGTGTTCCACCGTAAAGTCCATTCCCTGTAGGGAGATGGACCACCTCAGCAGTTTTGGATTCTCACCCCTCATTTGCATCAACCATCTGAGGGGCCTGTTGTCTGTCTGAACCCGGAAGTGAGTCCCAAACAGGTATGGTCTCAACTTCTTCAGTGCCCAGACCACAGCAAAAGCTTCCCTTTCTATGGCACTCCACCTCTGTTCCCTGGGAAGTAGTCTCCTGCTAAGGAAGACTACAGGCTGATCCAGGCCCTCTTCGTTCAGTTGTGAGAGCACCGCTCCCACACCATGCTATGAAGCGTCAGTCTGCACGACGAATTCCTTGGAGAAGTCAGGTGCCTTGAGCACGGGCGCCGTGCACATGGCTGCCTTCAGGGCATCAAAAGCTTTCTGGCAGGACTCAGTCCAGATCACTTTCCTGGGCTGCCTCTTAGAGGTCAGCTCTGTCAAGGGGGCAACGATGGTGCCATAGCCCTTAACAAATCTCCTATAATAGCCGGTGAGACCTAAGAAGGCTCTCACCTCTGTCTGGGTCTTGGGGGCTCCCAAGCCAGAATGGTGTCAATCTTGGGTTGTAGGGGCGCCACCTGGCCGCTTCCTACCTGGTGTCCCAAGTACACCACCGAACCCTGCCCGATCTGGCACTTACTGGCCTTGATCGTGAGGCCTGCACCTTGCAGAGCCCTCAACACTTTCTCAAGGTGCTGTAAATGTTCTTCCCAGCTGGAACTGAACACAGCAATGTCATCCAGGTAGGCGGCACTGAAATCCTCCAGCCCAGCCAACACCTGATTGACCAACCTCTGAAAGGTGGCAGGGGCATTCTTCAACCCAAAGGGCATCACCCGGAATTGGTAATGACCTTCTGGGGTTGAGAATGCTGATCTCTCCTTGGCCCCATCGGTTAAGGCAATCTGCCAGTACCCAGACGTTAAATCAAACGTGCTGAGGAACCGGGCAGCTCCCAACCGATCAATGAGCTCATCAGCTCTGGGGATGGGGTGCGCGTCAGTCCTGGTGACGGCATTGAGCCCACGGTAGTCCACACAAAACCGGAGTTCTGGAGTGGCACCGGGCGCCGCAGCCTTTGGGACCAAGACCACTGGGCTGGCCCAAGGACTGTGGGAGGGCTCAATCACCCCTAACGCCAACATCTTAGAGACCTCCTCCTTGATGCTGGCTCTGACCCGGTCAGTCAGCCTGTAAATCTTGTGCTTCACAGGATGGCTGTCACCGGTGTCCACGCCATGGGTACACCAGTGAGTAACACCGGGAGTCAGAGAGAACAGTGGGGCGAACTGTCCCAACAACTGGCGACAGTCCCCCTGCTGCTCCTGAGTCAGAGTAGGGGAGAGGATCACACCCTCTACTGACCCATCATGCTCCTTGGTAGACAGGAGGTCAGGGAGAGGCTCGCTCTCCTCTTCCACCCCATCATCTGTCGCCAAGAGCATACTCACTTCGGACCTCTCGAAGTGGGGCTTGAGGCGGTTCACGTGAAGGACCCTCAACGGGTTCCTTGGAGCCTGCAAATCCACCAGGTAGGTGACGTCACTTTTGCGCTCCTTTACCTCATATGGCCCAGTCCACTTGTCCTGCAAGGCACAAGGTGCCACTGGGGCCATTACCCACACTTTCTGCCCAGGTTGAAATTCGACCAGAGTGGCGTTCTGGTCATACCATCTCTTCATTTCTTCCTGGCTGGCTTCTAGGTTCGCCTGAGCGAGTTTCCTGAAGCGGGCAGTTTGGTTTCTAAAGGCCAGCATGTAGCTAAATACATCCTGGGGAGTTTTCCTGGGAGCTGCCTCCCAGCCTTCCTTTACCAAACTCAGAGGTCCTCTGACAGGGTGGCCATACAGGAGCTCAAAGGGGCTGTACCCAAGAGACTTCTGAGGCACCTCCCTGTATGCAAAGAGTAGGCATGGCAAGAGGACGTCCCACTTACGCCTCATGGGTTCTGTTAGACCCTTGATCATGCCTTTCAAGGTCTGGTTGAATCTCTCCACCAGACCGTTTCCTTGTGGGTGGTAAGGAGTGGTGAACTTGTAGGTTACCCCACACTCCTTCCACAGGGATGTCATATACTTCGATATGAAATTGGTCCCCCTATCAGAAACCACCTCTCTGGGGAATCCCACACGGGAAAAGATCCCCATTAACGCCCGGCCCACCACTGGCGCCGTCGTTGTCCTGAGAGGGATTGCCTCCGGGTACCGGGTGGCATGGTCCACCAAGACCAGGATGTACCTGTTGCCCATGGCTGTCTTGGGATCCAGTGGCCCCACAATATCCATCCCTACCCTTTCAAAGGGTGTTCCAACAACAGGAAAAGGTTGGAGAGGAGCTTTGACCTTCCTCCCACTCTTACCACTTGCCTGGCAAGTCTGGCAAGTCTGGCAAGACCTACAGTGTGCATCTGACTGCCTTCACATTTGGGGCCAAAAGAAGTGGGTGACAAGCCTGTCAAAGGTCTTGTCCTGCCCCAAATGTCCTGCCAAAGGCACGTCATGAGCCAGACCCAGTAGGAAGGTCCTGAAGCGCTGGGGTACCACCAGCACACGGGCTGACCCAGGCTCAGCAACCTTAGGCTCACTGTATAGGAGACCGCTCTCCCAGTAGATCAGATGTGACCCGGACTGATTACCAGCTGCCTGGTCTGCAGCCTGCCGCCGCAGACCCTCCAGAGTAGGGCACTCGTTCTGCTCCCTGCAGAACTCCTCCCTGGTGGGACCCCCTTCTTGCTGCCAATGGGTCAGCTCAGAGATGTCTCCCAGTTCGGCTACCTGCTCCCCTGTAGGCACCGGGCGTCCCCCTCGAGGTCCGCCTCCTCCCGGTCCGTGGGAACTTCGGGGGCCGGTTTCCCGCGCCCCTGCCCTTTCTCTTGGCAGGGACTTGGGCCACTGTTTCAGGCTCCAAGTCCTTTTGATCACCCTTTCTGGCTGCCATTGACCGAGTAGACACGCATGCCCACTCTGGCAACCCAAGCATCTCCAAGTGCGACCTGAGCTCAACCTCCTTCCACGAGGACTGCTCCAGGTCGTTTCCTAGCAGACAATCTACAGGCATGGTAGGGCTCACAACCACCCTCAAGGGACCTGAGACCCCCCCATTCAAAGGGAACCTGCGCCACCATACACTGGCGCTCTGAGTTGTCGACCGCAACTACTTGGTGGAATGCTCCTGGGACTACTTGCTTCTCAGACACCAGGTGACACCGGACTGAGGTCACACTGGCTCCAGTATCTCTGAGAGCCTCTACCCTGTTCCCATTAATGGTCACCCAGGTGCTATATTTCTTTGTGTTAGGGGGCACCTGGTTTCCTGGGACCATCTCACTGTCCCCGAGTGAGACAAGGGTCATTTCTGCGGGATCCCCACCCTCCTGTGGGCACCCCTCCTCCCCAAGCGCTACACTAGCCAACACTTTGGAATGTCCACCGGTGGGTGGCTGTGTCCCCTTCGGGCACTTGGGGTCCCCCTTAAAGTGACCTACCTGGTCACATGCATAACACTTGCGGGGGCCGGTCTCAACAGGCTTCCCTGTAGAGACCCCTTTCTTCTTATCACCGGGGGCTGGGAACCTTTACCCTGGGTACTAGTTTGGGGCCCTTTAGAGAACTCCTGTGCTTTACCCTTGTCCCCCCCACCTTTCTGCTGGGGACCCTGCCCACCTTTGGCTGAGTCTCCCCCAAACGCTTTCTTGTGGACCCTGGTACTCACCCAGCGGTCCGCTTCCATAGCAAGCTTCCTGGGGTCAGTTAGCTTACTATCTACTAGGTGCTGGCGCAGATCTGCAAAACATAGACTAGACAAGTGCTCCCATGCAATCAAGTTGTAGAGCCCCTGAAAATCTGTTACACTACTGCCCTTCACCCAACCATCCAGAGACCTGCAGAACACATCCACACATTCCAACCAAGTGTTGGCATCAGACTTCTTACTGGACCTGAACTGATCCCTGTACTTTTCAGGAGTAAGACCATACTTCGTGAGAAGGGCATCCTTCATGTCAGCATAGGTGAGGTGATACCCCTTACCCAAAGCTATCAGAGCATCCCTTGCTTCTTCCGGGAAAAGTGGCCACAATCCTGCTCCCCAATTCTCCTCAGGGACCCCATTCATGTGTATGGCTGCCTCATAACCCTGAAACCACCTTTATATGTCATCCCCCTTCTTGAACTCCTTGCCTACGTTCTTGGGAATGTGCACAATCCTGTCTGCCTTTCTGGACGAATTGCTGCCACCATCTGAGCCTGACTTACTCCTAAGTTCTAGCTCCTTTAGTTCTCTCTCATGCTCTAAGAGCATCTTCCTCTCCTCTATGGCCAATCTCTTCTCCTCCCGCTCACTCTCTAGCCTGAGCTTCTGCAGCTCAAACTGCCTTGCCTCCCGCCTGTCCTCCAGCTCCTCTGGGGACAGACTGCTGCTGCCTGACCTGGCGGGTTCCCCCTACCCAAAAGCACATCCACCCTGGAAATAGGCTCCTCCGCCTCCTCACTGAGATTACCAGGCTGCCCATTGGCATGTCTGGCTGCTACCCAGGCCCTCAGCGCCTTCTGTAGCTCCTCCTTCCTTGTGAGGCCTTTAATTTGGACTTTCAGGTTTTTACAAATCGCTCGTAACTCCTTTACGGCGTAGGACTCCAACCTGTCCTCCTCAAAGATAATTTCCAGAGATGCAACGGATGATGCAATTGATTCAGGCATGACAAAAGTCGTGAGTTGAAAACTGGCAAGATCAAAAATAGGCCAAAAGAAAAAGAACCAGTATGTGGTACGTAATGGTCTGCGATATGGTAGTAGTGCACACCAATCACTGTAAGTCAAGTGCAAACGCAAGTCCTATCCTCACCGCTGACAACCAATGTTAGAAATGGGATCTCTAGTTGGCAAGGGCTTGCACCTTTGTCCAAGTAGGGACCCTTCTTCCTAGTCAGGCTAAGGGTTGTTACACTCGTGAAGTAACCCCTGCTCACCCTCGTGGTAGCTTGGCACGAGCAGTCAGGCTTAATTCAGAGGCAGTGTGTAAAGCATTTGCACATAACCAGCAGTAATACAGTGTAAGCACTACAAACGGACACCACACCAGTTTAGAAAAATAACCAATATTTTATATACTCAAGACAAGACCAATTACGACAAAAATCCACAATACTATACTTTACGAATGAATACTTGATACGTTAACTTCTTCTTTGCAGGAATAGCACAAAAGCAAAGTTCGTACGAGTCGGTAGCTCCGTCCGAGCCTACCGTGATGCTGAAAACCACAGAGTCTAACAGTTCCAGCCGACCGCGTCGATACGGGCCAGCAGAGTCGTGAACAGACTCGGTCACAGTACCTTTTCTCGTTGTGGCTGGTACGGAGTGTACGAGCCGGTCGGCGTTCGTCGCGGTTGCGGTGCAAGACGGAGCGATGCAAGGTGCGGTGTCCCTCGATGCGGTGCAGGCAGCGGCTCGATGAGCGTCGGGCAGACGGAGTCGGTGAGTCCAAGGCGTGCGATGCAGGGCGAGACGATGCTCGATGCGGTGCTGACAGGTTGCGATGCAGGCGACCTAGCCGGAGTGCGGGAGCTGGCGTCGGACAGCGGTGCGAGTCGGAGCGGTGCGTCGCAGACGTGCGAGCGGTGCCCCAAATGCGGTGCTGTCTCGACTCTTGAGCCAGTTGCAGCGACAGTGTCGGTCTGGTCCGGCTGGCCCAGTGAAGCGATGCGATGCGAACTGCGGTGCCCACAGGTCACGGTGCAAGCAGCGGCTCGATGTTGGCGGCGTTGGACGTCGCCCACGGTGAGACCAGGGTTGCGATGCGAAGTGGGGCGATGCGGTCTGCGGTGCAAACAGGTCACCGGCCAGGGATGGATTCGGTTGACGGAGTCGGTTGCAGTTCCCTTCCTCTGTGGCGACTGAAACAGCGTTCCAGAAGCGGTACCCAGAGGCTTGTGAAGTCTTTGTAGTCCCTGAGACTTCTTAACAGGAGGCCAGCTCGGTTCCTGGCCCTTGGAGATACTCAGCACAAGTTTGTAGAAAGTTCAGTCCAGTCCTTTCACTGCCCAAGGCAGAAGCAGCAGCTGCAGGCCAACCCAACAAAGCAACAACACAGCAACGGGGCAGTACTCCTCCTGGCAGCTCTTCCAGCTCTTCGTCTTGGCAGGTTCCTTGATTCCAGCGAGATCTAAATTCATGGGGTCAGGGCCCCAATATTTATACCCCAAATTCCTTTGTTCTCTGAAGGCAGAGAGGCCTTCGCCTAGTCCAAACCAGTTCTGGAGCACTTTGTTGACAAGTCTCCGTCCCTTCTTTCAGTGAGTAGGCCAGGGACATCAGACGCACCACAGGAGGTGGAGCCAGCATTGTGGAGGGAAGGCACTGTCCTATTCAGGGCCCAGGTGCGACCCCTCCCACCCATCTACAGGTCGATCTGGCTATTCAGCCCTGCGCTGACTCACCCTGTCTCCTGGCATCCCCCAGCCCCTGTCACTCACATTCCAGACAAGGAATACACAACCTCGCAGAGGCAGGCTTGGATGGTTAGGCAAGAAAATACCCACTTTCTAAAAGTGGTATTTTCAAACGCAGAATGTTAAAACCAACTTCACTAAAAGATGCATTTTATCATTCTGAGTCCAGGCATACTAAACTCGAATTTCTACCATGTTCCCGGGGTCAGTTAGGATTATAAACTGTAATAATCAAAACTGCCCGTTCTGGACTAGGGGAACAGGTAGCCTTGCAATAGTGAAAAACGTACTAGGCTGTAATTCACTATCAGGACATGCCGCACACACCCGGGCATGTCCTACCTTTCGCATACACCGCACCCTGCCCACAGGGGTACCTTGGGCCTACCTTAGGGGTGACTAACATGTAGCAAAGGGAAGGTTTAGGGACTTGCAAGTGTGTGCACTTGCCAAGTCGACATGGCAGCCCCAGGCTGCGCACAGGCTCTGCGATGGCAGGCCCGAGTTACATTTTACGGGCTGTTTGCGTGGGTGGCACAATCCAGTGCTGCAGCCCACCAACAGCATTTGGTCTATAGGCCCTGGCACTCGCAGTGCACTTTACAAGGGACTGACAGATAAACCAAATAGGCCAATCATGGAAACACCAATCCATAACACATTTTATACAGGAGCACTTGCACTTTCCCACTGGACCGCAGTGAGGAAAGTGCGCAGAATCATCACACCAGCAAAAACAGAGTCAAAACCGGGAGGTCAGAAAGCAAAAAGTCAGGGGAAACACGCCAAAAGATGCCAAGTCTAACAATGTCTCAAGCTCTTTGGACTTTATCCCAGTTAATGAAATTAGGGAGGCCCCACTCATCAAAAGTATACAGAATGACACTTCAGTGTGGAGAGAGGAGTGGTTATTGAACTGTTACAAACAAACTTAGCCAACTAGTGAATTGTGCAGGGTGAGTCCACAAGAAGGTTGTTGGTATGAGCAATAAACCTGCAAGAACCCTTGGTTGGCAACATTCTCTGCTGTGATATTTCTCATGAATAGGTTCGATGAGCAGCGAATACAAATACAGATGGTCCAGCGACCTCAGTAAAATAGGGAAACACGAGAACGGCAACAATGAAATAGTGAACAGCCAGATCATCTACAATGTCTAAGTGAGTCCACTAAGGTTTAGTACCCAACAATAGTATTTGTGGTATGATTGCTTTACTTTCACTACTATACAGATCCAGGGAAAAAGGACTGGAACCATTTATTGTTGCATGTGTCGAGATTACCCTTCTGTGTTCCTACAATCTGAGGTTAAAAAAACCCATAAAGAATAAACAAAAAATAAATAAAAGCAAGCTGTAGTTGGACCTGTGCAATGCTCTTTTATTGCTCTCAATTTTAGCATGTTATCTGACGTTAATTGCATCATCCAGACTTTTATTTATGGGATCTGTGGGGGATATCCTTCGCATTTTCCAGTACCAATATACTTTGTGAAACTACAGTATTACATTGAAAAATACATGGTGCTTATAAATTAGACGGTATTACAGCAAAGAGAGGCAGCATGCATACTAGACGACCTACGTGCAGTGCCTCTTATTTTCTATGTAAAGGCAATTGTTTGTGGTTTGACTCCGATTGGCTGCAGGTTTATTTTGTAACAAAAGTGCACATGACTGCATGTATATACAAAGCTGTGTTAACCTTTATTTGATCTTCACTACTCATGAGCACAGTAGCACTAGGATTAATACAATTAAAGCCGCAGGCATGTACTGTAATCTTTTACTAAGCATACATATCTCATCACAAACGCACACTTATGGCTAGAGTTTCTGAAGCCTTTTTATATGCAAGAAAAATATTGAATAAGTGATTTGAGCTAGGGGTCACCTTAACGTAAATCTTTAATATCAACGTGATAGCATTCTTCGGTGCTGAATTAAGTGCCTGAAAAATATATTTTTTTTAAAGCGGCCTGTCTGAAAAGTACTGCCAAAAGTCGTTTAGTACGTGAAGAAACAGTGTCCTGCTTATATATGCTCCTAGGAAAAATGACATTTCTAATTATATTGTTGGGAGAAGGCTGTGAACAAAGCCTTTGCTGAAGCCAGGATCAAGACATCTGGTGCCAACCAAGGGTTCTTGCAAGTCTCTGTGTGCCGCCTTGAGCAGGGACTTACCACCGCTTAAAAATGTTTATTTTTTATTTGAGATGGTAATTTGTGCTTAACGCTCTCAATAGACATTTCTATCTCTATATTTTTATAGAACGGATCACCATGAGTTCAGAGTCAGGTAACTGTTAGGTAAATGTTTTCTGGAATGTAACTTAATTTTTCAGTTTATGTGATCAGAGATCGTCCAACTTCTGTATTGCACCACAAAGATCTCCAGTGCTAATGGCTCGAATGTGTGGAGTCAAAGGGAAAATAATGGTCTAATATCTAGAATTTTCAGTATGCAGCAGGGACAGTTCTGGAGCAAGGCAAGGTAGGCCGTAGCATGCGGATATAATGATACCTGCATATCATTTGGAAGGGTCCCCAAAACACCCAGGGGCATAGTCACAAGTACCTACCGCCGATTTATCTCCACCTCAACGCATCAAAAGTGGAGATAGATTTAACACCCCATTCACAAACGGGTGCAAACTGCAGACATCGCCAGTATTCCCGCGATAACTGACCCAAAATTTATCTCCACGGTGGACACCACCAACTAACCCTAATGAGATGTGGAGTAGGCGTTCCCGTGCAAAAAACCACGAAAAAACCACAACACCACTTTCACAACGAACTGCCAGATCTGCGATGCGAACCAAAAACAGGCGATAAGCCGCGGTAGCACCAGTGATTTAACACCTGCCTTTTGCTGGTGTTAAGCAGGACGACTACCTACAGCATGAAAGGGAGCCCAGCCAAGAGCCACACCTGAAGACCCACAGATGCCATGGAGACAATGATCATGCAGCTCCGATACCCATGAGTGCCACAACACCCACCACCACCACCCCCAGCTCCCCCCGCCCCCCACCCCCGGACATACACATACCGTGCACGACACAAGAGCCACAAAAAGCGCATGATGACTCACATTGTCAAAAAATAACACACATGTGTGGCCAGAAGAACGAGAAACAGTCACACAGCACTGAAGTAACAACCAAAAACTTTATTGAAATGCAACACAAAACACCAATGCGGAAGACTCCTGTCGGGTCCGTCCGGGACAATCTCGATGTCACAGCCTGGAAAATAAAGTACAAAATCAGAACGTGTGTCATGCGGACATCAAAGGAGCGAGACACAGAGAAACAGAGAAGGAAAGAAAGGCAGAGAGAGAAA
The DNA here is from genome assembly GCA_963921515.1 of Calotriton arnoldi. Classification (NCBI taxonomy): domain Eukaryota; kingdom Metazoa; phylum Chordata; class Amphibia; order Caudata; family Salamandridae; genus Calotriton; species Calotriton arnoldi. The sequence goes on from CAWUFW010018016.1 coordinate 50,749, forward strand.
GAGAGAGAAGGAAAGGAAGGGAGAGAGAGAGATAGAGGGAAGGAAAGGAAGGGAGAGAGAGAGTGAGAGAGAGAGGGAAGGAAAGGAGAGAGAGTGAGAGAGAGAGAAGGAAAGGAAAGGAAGGGAGAGAGAGAGAGAGAGCGAGAGAGAGAGGGAAGGAAAGGAGAGAGAGTGAGAGAGAGAGAAGGGAAGGAAGGGAGAGAGAGAGACACCGCCGCCCCAGCGCACCCAGGCCCCACTGTTCACCTGCTGCCACCGGTGTGTCTCCAACCACGTGCCGGGATACACTGCAAGCCACCAGGTCTGCAATCTGTAATCGAGGCCAGAGTCAATCATGGCAGAGTCCATCACACAGCACACAGCAACAATGCCTGTCCATCCTTGCGCACGCATGCAGCCGCACCCCACCCCCTCCCGCCGGCCAGCGCTGGCTGTCTGCACTTGCGCACCCCGGGCCCACTGCTCACCTGCCACCAACGGTGTGTCCACCAGTGGGCACACCACGTGCCCGTGCAAGCTCCAGGCCCCGGTCCCGCCACCATGGCATGGTCCACATCATGCGGACCCGCCCCGTGGCCCAGCAGGTCCCACACATGACGCTGAGTCCTGAGTCATCAATGGCGGAGACCACATCAGTGCACACGTCATCGCAGGCTGCACACCCGCTCAGCTATTTCGGTGCCACTAACCCTGTGCAACCCCAGTCAGCGCCACGTGGTGGTAGGCCTGTGACGGGCGCAAGGCTTCGGGTGCCACTAACCCTGTGCAACCCCAGTCAGCGCCACGTGGTGGTAGGCCCGTGACGGGCGCAAGGCTTCGGGTGCCACTGACCCTGTGCGCAACAACTCATGGGCCCTTTATGATTGAGAACCATTGAGCGTCCGTCATCCAGTCACCACCGGCAGTGGGGAATGTGACGTTGTCGGCCCCTTATATTGGCGGGGTCACATGGCCTGTGACGCCTGTGCCGGATGGGTGTGGTGTGAGTGCAAACCTGCCCTCAGGGAGTGGCCGTGACATGCTGACAACTAGACCAGTGACCTGCATACCACCAGCGTGTACGCCTGCGACATGTAGCTATGTGGGCCCCCCTCGGAGTGTAAGCGGAGTGGTCTGGCCTGGCGTACGCCGAACCAGCGCAGGGCTTGCAACAATGACTCAGGGGCTCTGGGCGTGGTTCAGTCCATGTCCGGACAAGGAAGTGACTAATGCGTGTGTCCCTGTTGTAGTGTCCACGGCACCCGGAACACAATAGGCAATGTAGCACACTGTGACTGGCATCCCACTAGATGAGCATCATTGACGTAAGGGAAATCACTGTCCCTACATTCATCCACACATTCATACATGAATGACGTGACACAGCAGTGCGTTACTGGATGTTTATTGCACATCCAGTGGAGTTTTGCAGCTAGAGCAGTACAGGGCCATGCCGAGCACACTACACAATATGGGCCCGTGGAGGGCCAGCCAGAGTCCATCCGGGGATGACAAGTACTGCGGAAGAGGAAGGGTACAGTCCGCAGTCTGGTCGCCGTGTCATTGGTCATCAAACAGGATATGGCAGTCCATGTCGCGGTCCAAGGTGATTGCAGCGGAGTGTATCGGGGGTCAGTGGAAGGTCATGGGGCCATGTGCGGCACCAAGCAGAAACAGGCCAGGTGGCGGAAATGAATGCTAGTGCCTCCTTCTGAACTCAATCCCATCCACGTCCTCGGATGTGTGCTCTGCCCCACCTGTGGGTGTTGCAGTACCAGGTGCGGCACTGTGTGCCACTGACACATCAGGGGCCGGAGGAGGATTGTCGGCCGCACTGTGTGGCAGTGACACATCAGGTGCCGGAGTGGCTACGCCTGCTGCACTGGGAGGCACTGACACACCAGGGGGCAGAGATGTGGATGGTGTGGGGGCAGCAGCATTCATCATCGCCACGCCTTGTGGCAGCAATGCCATGATGAGGATCTGCAGGGCATGGTAGATCCCAGCTACATTTCGCTGATGTGCAGCGGTGCCTGCCATCCTTTCTGCCTCCATCCGCACCATGTCCTCCATGAGCCTCCGCATGTGTGCCAGCTCACGGCTGGGATCGCTGGAGCCACTCTGAGCGGACAGGTGTTCTTGTCTCCGAGTCATGACTCCAGCGATGTCAGTCAGGGCTTATTGGAGACCATGGAGCGGGCCGTGGGTGTCCATTAGGGACTGGAGCTGGTCCCTGATGGGACCTAGACAACCATGGATGGCGACCAGTTTGGTAGCCATGAGGTCGAACCCCACCCGCACCTGCTCAGCCATCTCCCTATGGCCCTCCAGCACACGGCGTTGGAAGGCCATGTGTTGTTCCTGGGGGTCTTGGGAGACTGCCGGGGCTGAGGGTGCCTCCTGCTGGGTGGTTTGGGTAGGGGGTGGGATCTCCTCGATGCAGCTGGGCTGCCCTGATCCTGGAGGTGAGTTGCGGATGATGTCATTGATGTCCTGGAGGGCTTGGGTGTCGATGCTGGGGGTGTCCTCTTCGTCATCAGTGAAGAGTGGCTGGGACTGCTCTGCAGGAGGTGTTTACGGTGCCCCTGCAATGTGAAGGGGAGATGGTGTATTACAATGTGTCCGCATGTATGTAGCCGCATGGTACAGGTTCACATTCAGACAACATGGCATTGTACATTGTGACAGTCTGTGGATCAGGGCCATGATCCAGAGTCATTGTGGGTGTGCACTGTGCTCTGCTTGATTGTGCATGTGTGCCATTGTGGCCATCTCCACCCGTCCCCCCAGTACCTGGTGGTCGCTCACCCTGTTGCGGTTGTGTTATGTCCTGTCGAGCAGTGTCCAGTCCCCCGACTCTGGCCACAGTCTCCACACTGATGACTGTTGACACCAGCTCCTCCATGTCATCCAGCTCCAGCTGTGGTGCTTGGCTCCCACCCCCAGTCTGCATTGCTGCCTTCTGGTTGGCTGCGAGTTTCTCCTTGGTCTTGCGATTGATGTCAATCCATCGCCTCTTGACCTCATCCATTGACCTCTTGTGCTCTCCGACGGCATTCACCTTGTCCACGATGTCCCGCCATATTCCATTTTTGGTGCCCAATGACACGTTGCAGGTGACGAACAGTTGTTGATGGTGTTCCATCACCTCCGTGACCAGGATCCTGTTTTCCTGCGGACTGAACTTCGTCTTCCTCTTCTTCTTGTCCTTGCCCTTCCCTGTCCCCGAGGTCCCAGGCTGGTCGTCCGGGGTGCTTGTGGGGTTGCGCTCGTCCTCTGTGCCTGCTCTGGCTGCCTCCATGGTGCTTCGGTGTTGGTCATTTTGTGTTTGTGTGTTTTTTCTACTTTTATAGTGATTTTTCCCGCCTGCCATGTGTGTATTGCAGGCCTGGCGCTGCTTATCGCTGATTTCCTCATCGCACTTTGGCCCATCGCATGTTTTTTCGCTTTGAGGTTTGTGTTTTTATCACCGTCGTGGTTGTTGTATCGCGGACATTGTCCGCGGTTTCGGCAGACTATCGCATGGTACCGCCTTGTTCTGAATTCCACGTTAACACAGGGTTATTTTCCTGCGATAGGCTGCGATGTGTATAGTTGCGTTAGCATTTTTTGGTGATGTTTAGCACACGTCCAGTTGAGGATGACAAGGGGCTGAGTCCCCCCCTGCACTATGGGGGGGGGGTCTTTGCCTTTGTGTTACACCACTCTGGCATGCGGCAAATATTGTACAAGATGCAGATGGATGGATCAACAAAATATTACTTCTCCTTAGCTGACTAATCCTCTTGCTCTTGCACTGCATGTAGAATCTCATGAATGTTATTTTTTTTCGTAATATTCCTAATTTTGTTTTTGACGTTTTACTGTGAGTAGGGAATCGTCATATGTTTAATTAGGGATCCTTATTCTCTCCATTTGAAGTTTTAATCGTAAACATATTTTTGAGGCAAATTATTTCCTTTTTGTATTGCAGATTTTTTTTAACATGATTCTAAGACAATTATTTTTTACACACATTTAAAATTTGGTTTGCTTCATTTTGCAGCAAATTGACATGTTTAAAGTTTTGTCTTTTACACAAAATGTCTTCCTTATTGAGAATGATTGGATTCAATTATTTAATGCCTCAGGAAGAATTTAGATCAAAATCAATCAAATTAGCTTTTGAGCAAGCCGGTTTTAGTCTCCCTTTTAACTGACCTTGAATCTTTGAACTATTCGAACTATCAGCAATAATTTTGTATTCTTGGTCAAATAGAAGGTCTTTTAATTGCAATGCTTGGTCATTACCAATGTGTAAATGCCTAAAATCCCCAAAAATGCATTTAACTTTTTAAGGGCCAGATTATACATGAGCCAGAATATGTTCGTACAAGGATTAGAATTAAAAATTGAGTTTACCTCACACAATAATTACTGTGTGCAATAAACTGAGCTCACCATAATCTTCAACAGATTTATTTCAGCAGGTCAAGCCTGTCAAAATGTAGGGGGGAGAACACCAAAATCTACATGTTATCCCCGATTTTGAAGGGCAAACTCTTAACTGCAGGTATTTATGGCACCGGGTAAATTCTGAACCTACATTGTGCAATAATAATCTTACCTCCCTCCAGGCCTTGAATAGTTATGGTTTATGTGTTTAAACAAAAAATAATAAATTGTAGAGTCAAGAATTGTATATGGGCCCTGCTGAAATTGTAAGAAGCAACATCAGGTGCTCTGGCCCCAAGGAAAGATTAGGGTGTGCGAATTCACGTATTTTGCTTTTTCGTTATTATAACAACATTTGGCAAAATTACGCCTAATTTTCTGACACTCATATTTAATATTTGGTGCTGTATTTTTGCAGGAAATCCATCCTCGTGCCCACTTTAGGAGCGAGGATGCATTTAGCTCTAAAACAAGTGAAAAGAAACAAAAGCACTACAAACAACAGCCGCTCAGGCTTTGCCCTCCATGTTGTTACCTTGTGTTGGCGGTAAATTTTTATGGCGGTAACTTTTACTGTAAACCGCACATAGTTATGCAATGTGGCACAATAACATAATTTCGGGAATTTTACGCAACAGGGCTAATGTGAAATTACCGAAATTATGCTAATTACGCTGGCCTAATGTAAATTTTGCTTGGGCCAGGGAAGATATTTCACTTGGTTGAATTGGAATAGGTATGAGAGTCTCACAGCAAGATTAACAAAAGCTCAAACACAGGCATTGAAGACGACTCTACAAAGGAGTCAGTAACCGCAAAAATGTATTTATTTAATTGGTTTATAAAGTGGTATCTTGTGGATATAAGGAGTCACCAGAAGCTAGCCGCAGGCTTCATCAATGGTTCTGTTGGTTTTTTAGAGACTCTGCCCCTTTAGACGGTAGACAGAGGGTAGCAACACATAAGAATGTCCAGCAAAAAAAAAACTTCTTTGAACAGACTGTTTACTATTCTTCCTTAAACGCTCTCAAGCTAAAGAGGATTCTGATATCTGGGCACATCGAGTTTCTGAGATGAGCAACTGGCTTAATCTCCCTCCTTATTCTACCATGGCTAAACCTGCTTTCTAAAATCAGGTTTGCCTTGACAGATCTTAAGATCTGGCATTGTATGTATAGTATGAATAGCTCTTAAAAGTATTTGTGGCTCAGACCCTTCCAAGTCTTGAAGATGGTGCACAGTCTTACCCAGCAGAAAAGCAATCGGGCAGGACTAAAGTTGGTTGTTGATGTCAATCCCTATGACGTTGTCAGGAACAAGAGCTTGGAACTTGGTTTATAGACGAATATAAACCGTCAGGGAAGGAGGAAGAGGAGTATCTGCAAAATGCTTGTCAGGCAATTAATTAAATATTTCTGATACAGAAAATCTATTGTATGCCTAAAAATATAACACTTTGGCCCTCATTACGATACGGTTCGGACCGCAACCGCATCTACTGCTGCGGTCCAACCAACACATTATGATGCATGCTGTCCAAGGCAGCAGTCGGAGAGACCGACCAATGCTTTCTGTCGGTCTGAAAGATCTCATAATCCCTGAAGGACAGCGTTTCCGTCATTGGGCTTAAGATGTCGGTTTCCGTTAGCCTTTCCTTGTCGGCCTTTCTGACATGGAAAGGCTGTCTGAAAGTGCCATTGGGGACCCCTAGCAGGGCCCCTTTCCTTCCTGGCCCTCCTCATCTGTGGTGCCCCCCTGAATATCCCTGTACCATGTGGCAGGCACCGTGAGGTGTCTGCCACACAGTGCATGGATGTTCGCAAACTCACATTTCTTAATGGGAGCTTGTTTCCACCCGCCGCACAAGCTCCCATTTAGAAATGGGAGTTTGCGACTTAACCATGTGCGGTCGCATCCAAATAATACGGTCGGAACCGCCGACCTGAGGTCAGTCGGTTCCCAATCTGCAGTGGTGTCGGTTGGAGGCAACACCGACCGACATCGTAATGAGGGCCTTTGAATTCAAATGCACCTATTTTCAGGTCTGTTTCAATGAAGGGCAAAGTGCGTCACTGTGCCTAAATGTGCTGGTGGCATTTTGACTTTGGCAAGAAAATAAGCAGGCGATGCTGCTGCACTTGAGGTAGTGCACATCAGGTTGGAAAGATGTTTATGGCAATCTATGTTTGTTCAGTGTATTCTGATTGGCTGTGTGCTGTTAAGTGTATTCAAGTGTAGAATATTAATGTTAAAAAACATTGAAGCAGAAGCTTCATCCAAAGAATGACAGGGCTATTTCTTGGCAGTGTGGTTCCAGTGAAGCCCTGATTATATCTGGGAATTAATGCAGGTTCAAATTGCACATCCACTAATTACTGGAGGAGCGCAGTAGTTAGTCAGTGTGAAGTTCGTCTCTGATTAACATTTCACACTTCAAAATGAGGAAATTTGTGCAAATTGTCATTTATATTATGTGTTCTGGGATGCACAAACCAACATTGCCCCCATGATTTGACACAAGTTTTATCTGCAAAAATTGCAGGTTCAAAAACCCTCTTTAGGCTACTTTGAGACCAACTTTTCTGCCAAAATGAGTCAAAATTCATTTAACTATTTTGGTTGCACCTGTGTCTAATTTTCGTGTGGAAAAATGAACGAGGAAAACAGGATTTGGGACCCCCCCCTTTATCAGACTCCACTTGATAGTTTACCCCAAAACTTTTCAGGGAGGAGCCAAGGTGGAAGAAAATTCTTCTTTTAAAGTTTTGTGAAGATTCATCAAATGCCACCAAAGTTATAAGCAAACCAATAAATGCTTTTCCTACAGGACTGTGGTCCTAACTATAACTACCAATTTTAGATTATAATTAATGTATTTTGATTTATTTTAATTCATATTGCCATTAGTTATATATTTTCTACAACCCAATAGATTCATAATAATGTATTACTTATATTTTACAACTGTAGGGATGACATATATATAGTTGACATAAATACATACAAGCCCAGACACTGAGGCATCAGTTAGCTTTCCATGAAATCGCTTACATTTGAACACTCCTTACAATTAGGTGGGTAACGCAGTATGATTATTTACTTTCAAATTACCAAGAGTTAGATAATAGCTATCCAATGAATTTAGAGCAGGAAATATGATCTAATCCTAAATCATTATTTTGGTCCCCATGTTCCCTTGACTTTTTGTACAGTCACCTTGGTCACAATGTTGTCAACCTCTTGTAAGGGGGTTGTCCAATGAAGCCATCTATGCCCTCTCTCCCCTGGATAGGCCCAATAGGTCACTGCTAGTGGTTTCAATTAACCTGGCTACTACACCATTGGTGCGAGACCTTAGGTGGAAGTTGTCTCCTATTGGCACCATGATACTTTTTTTCATGGAGCAGCTGTTTGTCATGGCAGCAGCTTCTTCAGGGACATCTCTCTCTGCAACTGCCCAGCTGACCATTTCCAACTGGAACTGCCCTGGATCCTGCTGCTGGTCTCTGCTGGAGTGGAACTTCGAAACTTTTTGCCAGCTGTGTGCCTGGAGAACTGACGGACACCAGGGTCGCTATCAAAGCCGCAGCCACTGAGGTTGAATCGTAGGTCAGCTTCAACTTGCTGGTTTTCCCCTAAAGAAATCTGACTTCCCAAAAATGTTTCTAAGTCTGAATGTAGAGGGACTCATTGGGACTGATTCCAAGCAACAGCTGACCAACATCAAGGCCTTCCTGGGCACAGACTTTGGACTTCGGCCACTCAGATGTTTCCTATCTTGTCGATACCCGCACCTGGCCCCATTCTTCAGCAACCTGCTGACGTTGAGCCCCATTGATGACTCTTCGACGACCACTTTTTCGCCATAAGTTTTTAAGTCCTTCTGACTTAGAAACTTTTATCGCAAAAAGTGGTCATCGAAGAGTAAACTTTCCACGGGGACAAAACTAGTCCTTGTATCTGGACCATGCTCCATGGCAGTCGGACTTAACTTTTGACTTTGATCTGGCCTAACGTGACCAGATAATCACACTTGGCACTTTCTGCTTTTTGGTCCTAATTTTAATTTACATTTTTAAAATTCATATCTCCAGTTTTACTTCTTGTTTTTGTCATTTTGCTGTCATTATATTAATTAAAATACTCTCTATGTTTCTAAATTGGCTTGAGATTTTGTTGCGTCTTGTTTTTATTTTATTACTGTTTAAGTGGTGCATAATCACACACTGCCTCTAAGTTAAGCCTGGCTGCTTTGTGTGGAGCTACCAGAGTTTTAAGCACAGGTTTATTTAGTGACTTTAGTGGATCCCCCTGACAAGAATTGTGGATATTATTTGAGACAGGTATTCACCCCTTCAACTAACAGCTCATTACTTACAAAGTGCTTTTGACAAAGTGCTTATGTCTCATTGGGTTTCTATATTTCCTATCAGTCCTCTGTCTTTTTCAGTGTATACTGTTCCTCCTGCCTCTGGTATTCCTGTTTTTTTTTTTAGTCATAGTTCTATGCTCACAATCCGAATATGTTTATTTAATTAGAAAACTGGAATGACACTGTCTCCACCTGCCTCCTCATAGCCAATCTGTAGAACTTTCTTTTTTTTATCTCCTCCCAATGAGACCTGGTCAACTCACACAGCAGGGGTTTTGCCATCCTTCATTTCCTTTTCTGGCCTAAGTGATGTGGGGCTAAACCATGACCATGAGATGTGAAACTTGTGCTTACCTCAGTAAATACACCTTATCCAGCCACAAGCATACACTGTACTCAGAACCCAGCCTCACACTTTACATGTGTGGCTGAAACGCTTTAAAAACTGACACAAACAAACATCTATAATATGGCTATTTAAGCTAAAAGTGAGGTAAGGCTTAATTCGGCATGACAGGGCACTGATTATTCTCAACAAGTAATTTTATAGAACCAGCACAACCTCTGTTTCCTTTCATCCCCTTTAAATTGCCTGCACCTAATAGCCACCAGCCAACACCGAAAGGAGACATGAACCAATGTCTGACTTGGCACTATTCCTGGGAAGTAGTGAGTCCATTTTCTTGCACATAGCCCTGTCCCAAATGCCTTGCCCTTTTTCTCTATCTCCCTTTGCCTCTTTCATTGCTTTCCATAATTTCGGAACTATACCTTTCTGGCTTAGCAGTGTGCACATTGTAGGTCATTGAGAAAAAAACACAGCAGAGGAGTGGTGGCCCTAGCCTATTTGATATGCAAATATAGGGAGAGTGAGGGGGTAGTTGTGAGTGTGTGAATGTGCATGCCTGTGTGTGTTTGTGTCTGTACTTGTATGTGAGTGTCAGTTTATGCCAGCTTCAAATGAAGTGTGTTGAGGGGCTATGGCACTGAATCAAGGTAACTAAAGCTTCTCCTGGCATATGATAATTTACAGTGGGCAGATATTGTGTTATATGAATGCATGATACTGTGCATGGTTTTAAAGCTATACCTGCATATCTGGAACTATTCCTGGTGTATGAGTGCTGTATATGATACATGGGACATAACAGTGGGTGTGAGGCTGAAGATGGGCACTTGACTTTTTTTTGCATGTGATGGCAGAAAGTGGGTATATATAGATCTCAAATGCCCATATTTCCTTCCACCAATATGAAAGTTAGGAGTCTGTCCTGGCCAAGGATGATGATCATGGAACACTGGCCAAGCTGATCTGTTCTTTACTTTATATTTTATGCTTACATGGATAGCATCAAGCCGTGATTGGAAAAAGGACTTATAACTTGAGAAGCGATGTGCATCACTAAGAACCCCTCCGACAGAGCCCTGCACAAAGCAGCACTCAACAACTACCACCTGCACATCAAGGAAGCCAAGAGAGCAGCCATCATTGCACGTATCAACACCGCGAACAACCACAAAAAGAAACTCTTCAAAATAGTCCAGGAATTCTCCAATCCGACAGCCACAGAGAACACAATTCAACCCTCCCAAGAACTCTGTGACACTCTCTTGGTCCACTTCCACAGCAAGATTGACACCATCTACAACAACCTCGACCAGCCAACCCACCACTCTCAGCCCCGACAACCTTAACCCACCAGCGAACACCAGCCGAATGATCACAACCTGGTCTCCGCTCACCACTCAGACCACCACAGCCATCATGTCGTCCATCCACTCCAGGACACCCACCAACCCGTGCCTCCACCATCTCTTCAATCTCGGAACTAACCCAATCAGCACAGAACTCAACAGCATCCTCAGCACCTCTAGCTCCACACCTTCCTGGAGGAGATGGAAACACACAGAGGTCAGACTCCTCCTAAAGAAACCCTCTCCCAATCCCTGCGACCTCAAAAATTACAGACCGATCTCCCTGCTCCACTACCCAGCCAAGTACTTGAGAAAGCCATCAACCAGCAGCTCACTAAATACCTGGAACAAAACCACCTACTTGACGGCTCACAATTAGGGTTCTGTGCCAACCACAGAACAGAGACCATGCTGATTGCTGCCACAGATGACATCAGAACTCTCCTCGACCATGGAGAAACATTGGCCCTGATCCTCCTCAACCTCCCTGCTGCATTCGGCACTGTCTCCCACCATACCCTCATTGACAGACTCTACTACATCGGCATACAGAAAAATGCCCTCAGGTGGTTCGCCTCTTTTCACACAGGACACACACAGAGCCTCCGATTGCCTCCCTTTACCTCCACACCGAAGGACATCATATGCGGCATACCCCAAGGATCATCCCTCAGCCCCACCCTGTTCAACATCTACATGTCCCCCTTGTGAACGTAGTCAGATCACACTGACTCAACATAAACTCCTACGCAGATGACACTCAATTAATCATCTCGCTCACCGAGGACCCCTCCAATGCCAAATCCGACTTCTGCAATGCCATGACCAACATAGCCAAATGGATGAGAGACAACTGCCTCAAACTCAACTCCGACAAAACAGAAGTACTGATCTTTGGGAAGAACACTTCCACATGGGACCACAGTGGTGGCCAGCTGAACTCGGACCAACACCCACACCAACAAATCATGCATGCAACCTTGGCATCGTCCTTGACAGCCAACTGACCATGAAATGACAAGTCAATGCAGTCGCCTCCTCCTGCTTTCACACCTTTCATATGCTTGCAGAATCTTCAGATGGATCTCAATCAACATCAGAAAGACAGTCACACAGACCCTCATCACCAGCTGCCTTGATTATGCCAACACTCTCTACGCTGGAATTTCCACCCAGTTCCTCAAAAGACTCCAGACCATACAGAACACTGCAGCCAGACTCATCCTGGATCTCCCCAAATGGAACCACATCACCCCCCCACCTCAGAAATCTTCAATGGCTCCCCATCCAGAAGAGATGCCAGTTCAAGATCCTCACTCATGCCTACAAAGCTCTAAACAATCAAGGACACTCCTACATCAGCCATCCACTGAACTTCGATCTGCCCGCAAGACGCCTGCCCTCCTCCTCACTCGCCCTCACATCCCCCCTGCATCCGTCACAGTGGGCGTCGCTCCTTCTCCGACATCACCACTAAGACCTGGAATGACCTGCCCATCCACCTCCAAACAGCATCCTCCCTGGCAGACTTCACAAAGAAACTCAAGACCAGGCTCTTCGATGGAGACATGGTACCCTCAACGCCCAGAACTCCCTAGGGGTAACAGTGCTGCCCTATACAAATGCTGATTGATTGATTGCTAACTCTCTAGAGAATGCATGCAAGATATTGAGTCATGGATGTGACAAAATTACCCTTAAGTTTAATTCAGCAAAATACTTAGAGGCCCCCAAGACATCTCTAACTCCAATGTTTGGACCCTGGTCGTTGGTTCTGAGAAAGCACCTGCCTTGTTTGGAATAAAGTCTCAACTTTCTTTTTGATTTTCAGCTAACACTTGCACTTCAGATTGGCAAGGATGCAACTACTGGCTTGTTATGGTGAAAATGTTTAGAAATATACACCTGCTACTACCTTCTGAAGCTCACAAAACTATGTTCCAGGTGTATCTCTTCCCACATTTACTGCTGCAACATCCATTATCTTGGTTTGCCATAATGCCTATTATAGCAATTTAAAATTCCTAAAATTACCTCCAGTATGCCAGCACTAGCTTGTGGCCATGGGTGACTCTGTAAGCAAATAATTATATCTGATGTGCCAGGGCAAGTGGCAGATCCCGCAAGTATAACACACTCACGCACACACAATTGCACTCACTCTAGTTCACCAGCACTCATGCTTAAACACTCACACTCATTGATTCACACTCACTCAATTCATTCCCACTCCCTCACTCTCATTATCATTCACTCATTCTTAGCCATGGTCACTCGTGCTTATTCCTACTCTCTCACACTCATTGTCCTTTACCCATATTCCTTCATACCCATTGGCCCTCACACTCATTCTCACTTGCGCTCACTCACACTCATTCTTATTAACTCATTCTCACTCAGTCAGACTCATTTGCACTCCCTCACACTCATTCTCATTCACTTATTCTTAGCCAAGGTCACTCATGCTCATTCTTACTTTCTCACACTCCCGCACACTCATTGTTCCTTACCTATATTCCTTGAAACTTATTGGCCCTCACACTCATTTGTACTCATGCATTCTCACACTCATTCCCTCTCTCTCACAGTCCTTCACATTCCTTCATTCTTACCCACTCAAACTCATCCTCACTCCCTCACACTCATTCATTCTCACCTGCTCTCACTCACTGTCTCTGTAACTCACACTCACTTGTATTCCCATGTCTCAGTCTTACTCTCACAACTTCACTATCACTTTCCCCAGTCCTTCACACTTATTCTCACTCACATTCAAATTCACTGTCACTCACTCTCATTCATTCTTAGTCACTATCACTCCTTCTGTTACTCCCACTCACTTCATTCACACACACATTCACACAAACATTCTCTCTCTCATTCACATAACACACATATTTAATTGTTTTACATACCTTAAGTTGGATAAACCCTCAGGACAGGTACACAGCTCCCTCCCACCTCAGTCATTGAATTAACTAACTCAAAGTGGAAGCTGGGCAGGCTTCGGCTTTCAGCCTCTCACTTAAGGCTAAAGCTCTTATGCTACCTTTATAGGTGATGCTGCAGCACATCACAAATGGGGAGTCACGCATGCATGTCAAGATCCTGAGGCCATGGTTGAAACTTCTCCAGCCCTGGAAAATCTGTCTGATGGCTGGTGCAGGTGTTTTCTGTGCCAGCCAACTGACAGATCCACTGCCTCAGGCTGCTGCTTTATCCTTGATGTTAGGGAGTGTCAGCTTTTTTTCTTAGGTCTCGCCTATAAGACAACTTTAACTGTCTCACCAGACTATTGTTATACCAATAAATTCACACACAATATGCATGCAAACAGGGGCTTTTGGTCAGTAGGCTTCATCCATTAGTCTATTTAATTGTCATTAGTGATTAAGAAGGCGCTGCCAAGCCCTGCCTGCCTGCCTTCCCTGTGCCTGATCCTCTGACCAGTCCTGGCCCTTTCGGACCTGCTCAGTCATAACACAACAGTGAGCCTCTCAGCCTCACACTCTTGCCTTTCTCCTCTGCCATTTGCCTCTCTTTCCACTCTCACTCTTTCACTCTCAGTTTGCTCTTTCTGCTCTCTTGCCTTGGGGCCCATAGGCCTTTTTGCCTTTTTTTTCATATCACTCTTGTGCTGTCACTCTTGCTTTCTTTCTCAGCTGTTTGCCCTTTTGCCTGTTTTTCATTCAATCTTCCACTGTCACTCTTGCTTATTTTTTCAGCTTTGTTTCTTTTTGCCAGTTTCCATTCACTTTAGTACTGTCACTCTTGCATTCTTTTCCAGCTTGTACTTTTTTGCCTCTCTTTACATCTCACTTTCTTTGAATTTTTTTACTCTTTTTGCCCATTCGAGCCTGTTTTCCGCCATCTCTTACATCCTTGCCCACCTTTTTCCTTTTGTGTTCTTTGTCTGTTTTGTCTCTTCCATTCCTCTTAATTGTATGCAGCCTTTTATTTTTACATGTGTCTTCCTTTTTTGCCCTTGCCCTGTCCGTCACTTTTCTGACACTTTTCTGTGCCATACACTCTTCCGCTTTTCCGCTGCTTGCTTCTGCCCCACCCTGCCATGCCAACTCCCCGATCTCCTCCACAGTCCCCGATCTACTTAATGGTGGACGCAGCATGGGCATGTCCAGTGGATGCACTGCTGGTAAAGAAAAGGCAAGCCTGTCTGTGCCCCACCAGCCCCAGTGCCATGACCCCTGGCCCTCCTCCCATTCACATCAGCCCCAGGTGCTGCTCGGCATCTGACATCCATGCGATGAACATGGGTCATCTTTCAGCTCGCTGCTCCTGTCACTCCCACTTCAACACTGAAGGTGCGTTCTTGGCATTACCTGCCACTGGTCCTGCGTGCCCTCCCTGCTACCAGCCCCACCCACTCCCTTCCTTCTCGCTTCATGCTTCCACCCACACCCCACACCCTACACAATACCCCAGGGCAATACTCAGACCCCACCCTGACTTGTTTCCTCCTCAACTCTCGCTCGATCGTCAGACACGCCATCAAAGTAGGGGACCTCTTGCATGATCTCTCTCCAGATCTTCTCTTCCTGACGGAAACCTGACTCACCTAGAATTGCTCCCCCGACATCCAAGTAGCTATACCCCCTGATTTCAACCTCGGATGAGGACTAGCTGGTGTTTGGCCAAAATATTGAGTGTTTAATATTGTGATGCCAGAATATCATCGCAAGAATATTGCGAGGCAGGGAATAACGGGAAACGACCTTTACAACGCGGTCATTACACCGCGATACCTTTACAACGCGGTCGTTACAACGACCACGTTGTTAGTACACGATGTAATGACATCGCAAGTCTTTACAACGAATTCCACTAGGGGGCGCAGAGGTATTTGGAAATAAATTTCCAACACCTTCCCTAGTGTTGCGCAAACTGGAGTAGGAATAGTAAATAATACTATTCCTAAGTCCAGCGCGCCCCCTAGTGGAAGTCGTTGTAAAGACTTGCGATGTAATACATCGCGTACTAACAACGCGGTCGTTGTAACGACCGCGTTGTAATGGCACGTGATGTATTACATCGCGTTGTAATGTGCCATATTCAGAATAACACCGACAGGAATATCACAGGTAAAAATATAGTTGTACAGGTATGTTTTTGTTATTGTTGGTAAATGCATCGTTGTAAAAAATATCAATGCTAGTAATACCATTTTTATCAACATTTTTGTTTATTTGTAAGTATATTTTTATTTGTTTTATGTGTTTGAATGGAAAATATTTGTAAATGTATAATTTAAAATGCGTTTTTAAATTTTTCATAAACAAAACATTTTTGTCAACAAATAAATAAAATTGTTAATGTAATATATTTTTAGTAGCGGGATGTTGGCTTTATAGTTGGAAAGGATGGGGAGAATATTAAAAAATGTGTGCTATTTTTAAGTACAATTTTTAATTTAAAAATGTTGTTTTACATTTTGCAGATGTTAATATTTCTTTTTAATGGTAAATATTACAGATGTAATAATGTTTTTATAAAAGATAGCTGTATTATATATTGTTTATATTTTTAACATTTTCACCTTTAGGTAAAATGGTAATAGAATTTTATTTTCATCAATTTGTTTTTAAAAAAAAGACATTTTTATCTTGAATATAAAGTTTACAATGTGTTTTAATATTTATTTGTATGGTTTTTCATATGAATAATTCTTTTTATTGCTAGTTAATTTATACATTTTATTTTATATTTAAATTTTGTTACAGTACCAAAATATTTGAAATAGAGTGTATGGTATTTTTTTAAATGTATAATCAACATTTTTTTAATAAATATTGTTTTTTTCAAATATTAAAATCGCTTTTAATTTGTGTTGTGTTGTATATTTTTCAAGTTTGTACATGTTTTTATTGAAATTAGAAAGATAGTTGGCACTGTGTTTTAGGGGCTTTGTTTTGGATTATTAAAAAAGCTTTATCAGTTATTAAAAACCATAAAAGCAAACATATAAAATCAGACATCCATAAAAATACATGTCCAGAAAATTAAAACCATTTTAAATACAGTAAAATACAGATGCAGATTGATATCATGTGTGGAATCATGTATACATTGTTTTCAACACAATTACCTTTTGCTAATCCTAAGGGCTCCAGCTAAGAAGCTGGCATCATTAAAGCATGTTAGGGGACTTGTCAACATTTGTATGTAGACCAAAGCAGGTCTAGCTTGCTTGAAGCATTGCTCTTTCAATAATGGCAGTATATGCCCAGATGAATGATCTAATGGCTCCCTGAAGCCACACTATCCACTATTTCTTTTAAAGTGTAGTGGAATTGTATTAAAAAGAAAGGTACATTTGGGCAGGATAGTCATTTTAATCAAATTAACTCTACCGAAGATTGTTAAAGGCAGATGAGACCAGCTAGACAAGAGAGCCTGTACCTCCTTCATCACATTTTGAAAGTTGAACGCCGGTATTGTATCCACGTCATTTTGATACCAAGATAGCTCATCTCTTTTTTAACCTCCCCCATGTTCCAGACCATGATCTCTGTCTTAGAGGCATTCACTGCTTATCCTGATACCCTCTCAAAATCACGGACCAACTATTCTACAACTGGTAATGACTCTTTTAAGTTAGCTGTATATACCATCAAGTCATCAGCATAAAGGGAGATCTTTTTTTCCCACGTGTAATACCTGAATGGGACTATGTCCCTTTACCTTCTGAGTTTCCTTGCCAGTGGCTCAATATATAAGTTAAAGAGCAAAGGGGAAAGGGGCAAACCCTGTCATGTCCCTCTAAAAATGTTAAACTCTGTTGTCGTACCTCCATTTCTAAGAACTTTGGCCAAGGGAGTAGAGTAAATTCTTTGGATCTTTCTTCGAAAGTTCACCCCTATGTTAACAGCGTTAAGATAAGACCAGTTTACTCTATCAAATGTCTTAGTTGCGTTTAATGTAAAAACGGCTAAAGGGATCCCAAATGTAGTTGCGAGATCAATGGCGCATATAAGCTCAGGTGTGACCTCGTGTAGGAATCTACCCTTCATAAAACCCTTCTGATCCTTGTAATCCAATGTTCCTGCTACCAAGCTCAACCTCTTGCCCAAGATATTCCTAAATAGTTTGTAGTCATTGTTTAGAAGTGATATGGGTCTTTATGACTCACAAAACATTGGATTGTTCCCTGGTTTTAAAATTAGAGCGACTACAGCCACACCCCATTTCCCAATATTTCACCAAACAGTTTTGTCAAAAAGGGGATTATTACCTCTCCTAGGGCCATATAAAGCTCATTTAGGAAGCTGTCCCAGCTGGCAGCTTTCCCTCCCTTGCTTGATTTAACCGCCTGCCTCACCTCTTCCAGTTCTATCTCTTGATCTAGCTGGCCTCTTTGGTCATCCATCAGTTTGTTAAGTGTGTCCCCTGCCAACCACTCATCCACCTTTTGTTCTGATACTGTTAAAATTTCCAAATACAGCTCAGAAAAAACTTGGGTGTTTGAGGAAGTTAAACCAGTTGTCTCATCCCTTATTTCATGTACTACATTCCTGTCCTGATCTGATCTGACCTTCCCAGCCAACGGTTTTCCAGCACTTTCCTCGTACTCAAAATGTGGCAGTTTGTTTGCCTCCCACCTTGCCTTAGCGCGACAGTTGTTCTCTCTTTGTTAGCATTTCTTTCTTCAAAGCCCCTGTTACTTCAAGTGACAGCACCTGGGCAAAATTGTTGGCTTTCCAGATGACCCAAGTCCTCTTCCAGTGCCTCAAGCTCTCTTCTGTACTGCCTATATTTCTGAGCTAAGACATTAATTAGCCTTCCCCTTATAAATGCCTTAATAATTGCTGAGAGGTGGTCAGAGTCCAAGCTCCCTTTCTCCACCACTCTGCAAACGTGCCTCCTGGCTGACTGCTCCTTGGGGGATGAAGTCCGCTTTAGTCCTGAGTCCCTCAGGACGCAAAGGGACCTCATTGCCACACCAGCAGTGTGCTAAGAGGTGCGTTTGCAGAGTGGTGGAAAAAGGGGCGTGGGCTCTGACCACCTCTCTGCAATCCCACTGTGTGGGGCTCGCTGGATGTAACAGGTAGGCTAGTTGGCCCCTAAGGACCTTTAAGGACCCTCAGCAGCAAAGGGGACTTCATCTCCCAACCAAGAGCGCACCAGGAGGTGCGTTTGTAGAGTAGTGCAGAGAGGGGGAGGGGCCTCCGGAGAGTTGCCGGCTTCATTTTTTTTCCTATTTTAGGATGGGGGAAGCTTGGTCCCCCTCCTGAGGCTAGTATTGCCCCGGGGACCCTATCCCCGGGGGATGGCCACATCCTTTCTTTTTTTAAATAAATACAAATGGGTAGGGGAGCCAGCGTGGCCCCTCTACCCGGGCCATTTTTGGCACCAGGGAACCCCATCCCCCAGGGCCTGCCTTTTATTTATTTATTTATTTGGAGGGGGCCACATGGCCCCCCTCCTGAGGCCGATATTGCCCCAGGAACCACATCCCCGGGGCATGGCCACATCATTGGGGACCCTCAAGGCCCCAGCGGACCCTCTCGGCTCCCAGCCTCTTGCGGGAGCCCGCATTGCTTTTGGCAGGGGGAGCTGTAAACATGCAGCTCCCTCTGCCCAAAAGCAATTCTGCTTCGCTTCATGGAAGCAAGAGCATTTTCCATTCTCTCGCTTCCATGAAGCGAAGCAGAGTTTGCTATGGCATGGCAGGAACAGTGCTCCCGCCATGCCGTAGCAAACTGCAATGTCCCGGGGGTGGGCAACCCGGGACATTGCTGGAGCCGGGCCTGGGGGGTGACGGTCCCCAGGGCCATGGAGGGCTCCTGGAGATGGGCCACGCTGCTCCCCTCCCATCTACATTGTAGCCCCGGGGAGGTGATGGTCCCCGGGGCCGGGGTTCTGCAACAGGTCCCACCTTTACTTGATTTTTGCCCCGGTGAGGTGGTGGTATCCAGGGCTGTGTGGAGGGCAGGAGCCCCCCCACACATTCTATTAAATATGTAGGCCCGGAGAGGTGATGGTCCCCGGGGCAGTAAGGGGCATGTGGCCTCCCCCTGCATTTTATTATAAATAGTCCCGGGGAGTTGGGGGTCCCTGGGGCTGCGGGGGGGGCTGTAGCCAACTGTAACACTGAGGGCAGTGTTGTTGCACTAATCAAATAAACATGCTTGGAAAAGCATAAGAGCTGCAGTGTGTTTCCTCTTCAGTTTTTGGATTATCATCTTTAACAGAAGAAGTTGTAAGGGGTTCAACCCTGCCGCGAGCTCAGCATTCGAAAGTGGCTCTGGTGACAGTGACCAGCAAAATTGTACATATATATATATATTCAGTGAAGAAAACACAGGTTACAGGGAAGTTATATTTAGGCTCAGATTTCAGTCATACAAAGCCATAGAAATTGAGCAGTTATACTTTATACAGTTATACTTTATACAGTTATACTTACCTGAGCTAATTATAACTTTCGCCCCCTCAATACACTGCTTAGGACCTTGCATATTACATCACTCATGACATGGTCAGTGACATCACTGATGACATCACTGATGCTGGAGCTTCCTTAAAGGACTGTGGCTGGGTTTGAGATAAAGTCATGGATACAAGGATGACATGGAAGCCAAGAATAGAAGTGACTTTAAGGCCTGGACCTGAGAATGAGACGAAGGTCTGAAAAGGAGAAATGGAGTCCAGTGGTTGTCAGTGAAATTATCTGTCAAGAGGTGAGATGAATGCTACTTGACTATTGTGAGGCATGAAAACATAGGTTTCAAGGAGAAATTGAGGCCCCTGTGCAGGGAAATGGAGCCATGGGTGACCTGGGCTTCGATGTTTCACTTTGTGCAATGCTCATGTTCAATGTTCCAGTTTGTGCAACGCTCATTTGCAATGTCCGTTAGCGGTTCCAGTAGGTTTGCCTTGACAGACTACCTCCCACGTAGTAGTGTATCCATGAATGAAGTCTATAAACACTTCTCTGTTTAATCACAACAAAGTCTGTTTACATAGTGCTCACCAGATAGAGGATTCTAGTACAAGATCAGAAGTTCCGTTATTCCATTAACTTTGTTTCTAAACTGGCCAGCAGCACGGAAAAAACAAGAGGTTTACTGAGAAAAATATTATAAAACCATCTGTAATAGTATTTTTGATGTTCTAAAAGTGGTCATGAACTTTAATCTTTCAATCAGTGCCAGGTTGCTAAGAAGCACCCTAGGCTAGAGCTTCACGATATCTTCTTTGTTGCTCACTGTCTTATCTAAATCTCATACACTTGGTCTCTCTAGTTTTGTAAATATTTGTAGTTAATAGTGACCAATAATTCTTCTTCTTACTCGGTCTGACCAGAGACAATAAAATTACTGGCTGTCCACATAGCTCTAAAAACCTTTGTTCTGCATATAAATTGTAATGTGGACCATTTGCCATCAATGAAAAAAGATTTCCTTTTTTCCATTGCAAGTATAATGTTAGTAGCAGTACATCTGTTCTCATATTCACAGTTAAGCCCAGATTTCTAAAGGTTTTGTTTTGGGTTTGCTTTATATTTTTTAACGCAGACCCCACGCAAAATCCTTTATGGTAGTTACAAAGCAATGCAAATTGCTATTTGTGTTGCTTTGTAATGAAAGTAATGCAAGGCATTTCATTGTACTGCCTTGCATTGCTTTGCGTCAGGGAGACATTCCCTTGGTGATACATGGGTATTCCAGTGCATCCACCCATGGATTTTGATGTAAATCCATATCTACAAAGGTTTGTAGACATCAGTCAGTCACACAGCTTTATTCGATCTTTATGAACAGACCATAAAAGCACAAAGGTACATATAAAAATTTCCAAGTCAATAAATATACATATATACATTGGTTAAGATGAGTATTAAACAAGTTTGCTGTGATCCAAATAGAACCTTTAAAATTATTTAAAAAAGGAAGAACAATTCATGATTAAAATTACACAATACTACTAAAATGTGGGCCCGCCTTTTTCCTCTTCCTGAAACAGGCCCATAGAAATGAAGCGACACAGAAACATACAAATGGGTCCAGTAAAGCTTTTAGAAAATACATGGCGACCCGACATTGCCTAAATTTATGGTGCCTCAGAATTGGGAGTATAAATATTTTCCTTTCCTCTCAGTAATTTTGGCAAAATAATAGGATATGCAGATCTGACTGCACGGCATGGTTATTACAAGGGCAAGGGGCGAGATCTGCTAATCTATATTTATTTTGTGGGTATCCCAGGAGTAACGGGATCATATTCAGTCTGAAGCGCAGTAATATAAATCTGTGCTGTGCATTGTTTATTCGAGCTAAATAATGGAAACCTTCTCCTGATATTGGTGGGACCAGGTCGTATGCAATGGAAGATTGATGGATCCGTTTTTTCCCTACGGGCGTGTTCTGCTCTTTGAAAGTATAAATCCGTTAACCATTTCTTATTGACCTCTTTACAGGAATCAGGATCCTGAAACAGTTTTACCATCCCTAGAGCTTTCAGTACAGTTTCTACATAATTTAGCCACCCTATCCTTTTGTAGTAATCTAGATTACAGCATTCTCTTATAATGGTTTGTGTCAAGCCGACCGTAGTTCTCTGCCATATTGATAGCCACAAGAGGACCGGGGCCAACCTTATGGTGTCACTCAAGTAAGGAAGCCCCAGTTCAAGATGTAAAATGTAATTTGGGGCCGATTGAGGTAGAGACACACGATTTAAAAAAAAGGAGTCTTCCATTTGCTGTAATGAACCAGCGTTGACCATCCCCCAGACACCTGCTCCATATATTGCGGCTGATTTTATTTTAGCCAGGTAAATGTTTTTAGTTACATTCAATGGGCTTCCACCCAACTTTTTAGCAAATCTCTTAACGGCATTGAGGCTCCTTTGCATACCCTGGCCTCTTGTTTTTTCTAATTTTAACCACGAGTGATCCTTATCAAAGAGCACTCCTAGGTATGAAAAGGAGTCAACCACCTTGATTTCCTTGCCAGCCATCTGAAAGTGGGGATGTTTCTCACCTCTAGTCTCTCCGGCCACAATTATAAATGATTTTGTTTCATTGACTTTTAGGTCAAGGGAGGCCATGAAGATGGAATAAGCTTTAATTAATTTTTGTAAGGCCAACCCCGTTCTTGCCGTCAGTACTGCGTCATCAGCGTATGCCAGGATCGGAAGGGGGGTTTGATCGAATTTGGGCACGTCCAATGAGAGAGCAGACAGGGAGGACTCGACTCCGTTCGTATAGATTGAAAAAAGAAACAGGGCAAGCACATACCCCTGTCTTACTCCCTTTTCGATTTTAAAATGATGAGTGCACTCCCTCTTCCTGCCATACCTTACGCAGGCGATGGCATTGGCATATAGCTGGCAGATGAACCCAATGATCGGCGGGTCTATGCCCATACCCTCCATCATGGACCATAGCCTGGAATGTGACACGCAATCGAAGGCTGATGTTAAGTCCATGAAGGCCATGTATAGCTTCCCGTTTCTAGCCTTCGAGTATTTCCCTATGGTTAAGGAGAGGTTTAGACACTGGTCAACTGTCCCCATACCTCTACAGAACCCATATTGTGCCTTCATGATTATGTTATGCGATTCTGCCCAATCCTCCAATCTGGCCAGTAGAACCCGCCCCATTAGTTTGGCGGTGGTATCAAGGAGAGATATAGGGCGGTAATTCTTCGGAGAGCCCCTATCCCCTTTTTTATAAATCGGGACAATTACGCTCTGGTTCCATGATGGCGGTGGACCTACTATCAGAATGCTGTTAAAGATGTTTGCAAGTAAGGGGGCCCACATGTCATAATCATATTGGAAGAGGTCAATTGGTATGCCGTCCGGCCCCGGAGCCTTACCGGGGGTACAGGATTCTAGCGCCTTTTGTACCTCAGATACAGTAAAAATTAGTCCTTCCTGAGGTGAATTTTCTGGAGGGCATTCTAATGTAGGTGAAGGAGTTGATAGCCCAAAAATTCCTTCAAAATGTCTCACCCATGCCTCTTCATCTACGTGGACATCTAATACGGGGTCACTAATGTCTTTAAAATAAGGGGCATTTACAACTTCCCAAAAATCTTTGCTGCTGCCAGAGTTGGCTGCTTGCTCAAGGTCTTCCCACGCCTGTGCCTTTAGATCATTCTCTCTCACCCTCCTGGCTAATTTATACTCATTGCGTAGTGAGCGGATCTTGAAGTAATCTCTAGGGGGAGTTTTTAAGGCATTTACGAGGGCTGTTTTCGCTTTTGTACAGGCTGAGTCAAACCACCCCTTTTTTGCTGTAGAGTTTGATGACTTCACCCGCGTGATTGCTATTTTTATTTTTACCAAAAGGGCGATGAATCTAGTGACCAGGTCTGCGGGCAATACCTTTTCTCCCAAGCATTCTATGATATCTTTCTTTACCTGCGAAAGGATTTCGGTAACCAAATTTGATTTTATTACCACTGTCCATTTCAATTGATAACCATTTTTCCTAGACAGGTTCAGATCCTCAACAGCCTGATTATGTTCTTTAGGTGTGGGTAGGATATTTAAATAAGTCAATAGCATGGCATGATCACTATAGGGTGAAAACCGGATGCACTTAAGGGCCACTTTCCGAAGTAGGTGGCCGGACACTAAAACAAAATCAATAGTGGACTCCTGAGTGCCCCTTCTGAAAGTTGTCCCTTGCCCTCTCTCATTCGATACACCTAACATAGACAGATTCCACTGAAATAACAGGCTATTTAGAGTCTCTCCGTACCCATTATGTAAAAAATGCGGGAGGAGATTACCATGAGTATCTTCTACACCACAAACCCTGGTCCCGTTAAGCTTACAAGGGTGGGTGTTAAAGTCCCCCGCCCATATAAGGTTCACATTTCCCCCTTTTTCCCTTTGTACGATTTCTCGATCTCCACCACTAAAGCATCCACCACAGCCCTCGAGTTCCTCCCAAACTCATTGTTATAAAAGTTAACAAGGGTGCAGATGGTCTGTTTCCTGGTGGCCAACTCTAAAATCTGGAAATGGGTATGTGGGGGCCCAACTTGTCTGACTTGGAGTGGAGTAGTATTTGAAATTAAAATAAGTAAACCCCCCTTTGCCCTTCCAGAGGCTGAGCAAACAGCTGGAGAGTGGAAGGTGCAAAACCCCGTAAAAAAGGGAGGGTCTATTGCCCAGGTTTCCTGGAATAGAACTATCTCCATGTCTTGCCACTCATTTAGCCAGTGTGGGTTCACTATTTTGGAGGCTAAGCCTGCCACATTCCATGATACCATGTTCGCTCTAGTACCCTCAGTTTTGTTTGCAGCGGGTGGTGAAATCTGCCCATGTCCCTGTGTACCTTGCGCTAAAGTTACAGTTACAGGGACCACCTCAGCGGGTAATATACTGGGTGAAGGTATCAGTGGGCTACACTCTACTGGGGCCACGGTGGATAGCCTGATGGATAGTTGAGGTGGTGACAGGGTTAGTCAGTCACAATCCTCCAGATTCGACAAGGCAGCAAATCTATTGTGTAGACTAATCCCAGAATTTGTAATGGGACCCCCATTCCGGTCGATAAATGGATTCGTATTTCTGTCCGTGAGAACCCTCCACATGGAAACATCCTGGCCAGTATAAAAGAATTCCAACGCTAAAGGTATTATCTGGGTGTTCCTTAAAGCGGGACTGTGAAGGTTAGCCAAAAGGGAAGCACTTGCATACACATTATTAAAATTGATTACCACGCAATCACCGCCAAAAGTTTTTCTTTGTCCCCCCACCCAACCCACTCTCCTGGCCATAATTAATTTGTGGGCCAACAGCTTCCTCCCCCGGTCGGTCACATTAACATTATACAATAGCCAATGCAGGCATTTGTCCATTAACTGTCCAGTAGATTCACTCTGGTTTTCACGAAGGGGGGGACATTTGCAAGAACCAGAACCAGTGGGGCAGCTGCGGGTGGAAGATGAAGAGTTTGTTGCGGGAAATGCTCTTGCACTCCATTACTGTTATCTTGGCGTGTTGCCTTATGTGCTACTCCTGTTGGTCCCTTCTGGGGTAGAGGCAGCTGGTAGGTAGAATCTCCTTCATTCGGACCTGAGAGACGTTGTGTGGCCCGTGTCAGATTGGGATTAGAGGGAATGTTGACAGGCTGAGTAGCGTGACTAACGGGGCCACCGGGTGGTAAAAGTAATGCTGATGGCTGCATCGTTTTTGCCGCTGAGAGTGGCCCCCGTATTTCTCTTGATGGTACTTGGATTATAGATGTTATTGGGTGGGGATCATGCATAGCAGGCGTTCTGGCAAGTAGGGTCTGATTCTGTGATTCTAACTCCGCCAAATGTAACTCTATTTGGGACAATTTGACAAGAATGGGAGCCATTATTTCGTTCAGCTTTACTGTGATCTCCAACCCGATCTCTGACCCAATGGGAGCCGGTTGGAGTACCTGAGGCGACAAGGTGTTTACTAGCCCCGGTGGTGCTATCACTTTAGAATTCATGGGGTGCACCCTTATTTGGGCAGTTTTAGGTTTAGGAGCACAAATGTTTTTAGGTTTTTTGGGTATTGCACCTTTAGTAGCCCCCCTTGCTCTGGTTCGTTTGGCAGGTGGCAGCGGTGAGGAGGAATCCAGTAGGGAGACATTCTGGAAGGAACAGTCTAAACCCCTTCCTGAAACGCACTCTGTAATCTGGTTTAAAGGAGGGAAGCCGCATTTATCTGGTGAAAGGGCTGTTGGGGTTACAGGTGCTGGGATCGTAGTGAGTGGTAAAGTAACAGTCTCAGGAGCTGGGCCGGGGGCAGGCCCAGTATTAATGAGGTAGGGTCCAGGGAGAGGCGTCTTTCGGTCAGCTCTATCTCGTGCGAAAGAATGCTTGCTGCTCTAACTAAGAAAGAGTCCAGCGTTGCTCCAACCCTCCCTCCAGACTTCTCTTTTAGTCCCTTTACTTTCGACATGTTAACAAACAGGGAAAGTAAGGGATAAACTGTACCTTAGTCAAAACGCAGGTGAAAGGGAATGGGCCCAGCCCAGCCTCCTCCGGGCATGGACGGGCCTGCCCTTGGCCTGCCCTTTGCCCGGGCGTGGCCCAGGCATGCCCGCGCTGCGGGAGAGCTCCAAGGATTATGTAGGCACCTCCGGGCGCGTAGGATCAGCTGTGCTGTGCTGGCAAAGGAGCCTGGGACGTGTAGTCCGGTCCCGCTCCCGACAGAGTACCGAGGGCAGTGCTGGCAACGTCCTGATGAGCTTGTAGACATAATCCTGCACCTCCTTGATACTGGCGTAACTAGGATAAATATCTTTAATTCTCCTCTTTATTTACTCTTTGCATGTGTGCTGCATTCTGCAGCAACCATACAAAGAGACAATTGCCTCAAAGTTTACTTTTTTTGCAGCCAGGTGCACTGTGGTCCAAGAGTGCATGTGTTTGCTCTAGGCAGCACAAAGTGCACCAGCACATGGAGAGAGCAGAACTGTGCCACGATATGACACATTTCTGCTCTCTCCAGGTGACACAGTGCAGCACAGCAACTCTGCTGGCTGCACTGTGGTGCACCACTTGTTAATAAATTTGGCACTTAATTCAGAGTGCTTAGTTGACTCGGAACAACTGAGCCATCATCCCTTATGAGAAATTTCTGGCTAATCTATGCATCCCTTTGGTTTCATCATGGCCATGTGCAGTTGTGCCATTGGGTAGAGTACTTATGTTTTTCACCTACTCTGATGGTCAGGAAGATATTTTCTTTAGCACAACATCTCCCCCTTGCCGGGCTCCCACACACCAATTTTTCATATTTCACTTTCTGCATTTAATGTTTAACAAGTTGTGGCAATTTGCTGGTTTCCTTAGGAGAGTGTAGTCAACTCTAATGTTTTTCTTTTTAGCTTCTCTGATAATTATTTTAACAGCTCAGGCTGCTGTTATGTTTTCTGCAAAGAAGTGTTAAATATCTCAAGGGAACTACTCCACTCCGCTCTCCACAAATTATTTGAATACCAGGTAAGACTGGTAATACAGTCTTCATTTAATACTGGAAATATCATAGACTTTATGAAGGCTATGTTGGTCTCCAGTTTACAACCTGAAGTCAAATGTTAAATTGTCCAAATGACTAAACTGGATGACTGGGAATCTAGAAATATTCTACTCCATAAATGATTCCCATCCTCTTGTAGCCAGAAGATCTAATGGAAACTATTGTTCCCACAAGAGGAAGAACTTGGATAAGAACTTGGCTTTTGTCTTTCACAGCCATCTGCATCCAAGGATCTGAAGTACACAGAAACAAAGGAAGTGTAGTAAGTTTACTGTCCTGAGAAAAAGATCAGGCTCATCTGATAAGGATGACGTGGCCCCTCCAAGTATGAAAAAATGAATTGTATTAAACTAGTTCCAGGCAGTGCCATGTAAGAATTCCAATTCTCCAAATATTCATCCAGAACTTTGATTTAATTGATATGCACCATCAATCAGTAAATGGAGACAAGATTTGAAGGTCCGACCTCCCTCTGTATCTAAAGGTGTTCCTGATGTTTTACAAAACTCATATTTCAATCCAAATGTTAATTAGAAATTCTGCCCTCTTCAAGACAGTAGCAAGTCAACACTAGATCCAGGAATCTTCAAATGATCATAATGTGTTTTGATCCCTTTCAGGAAGTAATGTTCACCTCTACCTTAACAGCAACTTAGGAGCTTACACACATTGGCCCTAGCATCCAATGCCTATTCAGAGATAGAGGCAACTGTTTTCCTGTCAGCATATCATTTCATAAATGGAGGGATCAGCTCACACTGGTTTTGATGTCTCCTTTCTGGCTCTTTCATGCTTGTCAGCTTCTCTTCTGGAATGCTCTCAAGAATATTCCAGACATTTCCTGCTGTTCTTGCCTTTCCTATTGTACCCACTATACATTCTGCATTACATAATCCTCCAGCACAAATAATTAAACTCAGTCATGGAATCTTCCAGACCTTTTGAAAGAATCATAGTCCCTCGCATGTGATTCATGGACTTGCGTCAAATTATAAACACCTGGCAGCATTTGGCAGAAGCAATCTGGTTTTTGACACCCTCTGTCGGGAGACAGGAGTTGTGTTATTCTGTGACGAGTACAAAAAATGGCATGATATGACTCACATTTAGGACGACTCAGAAGGCCATGATGTATCATTATTGGTGTAATATTTGGTTTTTGACAACAAATTAATTCTCAATGACCGGATGGGGTATAATCTTGAAGGCTGAAGATAGGATTTCTTTGATTAAGCCCACAACTGATCAAAAGCTGGGGGATCATCTGGTTCTTCCCAAAAAATAAACTGGCAGCAATTTGTCAAATAATAGACTTTCACAAATTGAATCTTCTGATTCTTCTTTTTCAGAGACTCATGCTGGGCCTCCTCCACTGTTGCTCTAGGCTCATGCCCACCCACAGGTTGTAGGGTATGCCTGTAGACCTCTGACACCACATCTGGATTCACTTATCGCAAACTTGACCCAAAGGTATCAGAGTGCTTCACAGAGTAAGCACAACAGCCGTAACATGAGGTACATAGAGAATAGATCAAATATATGGTAAGGGGAAAAGAGGAGTAAATGGTGGGATATCTAAGCAAAAAAGCAGCAAGTACATGAGTTGCATAAAGCATAAATAAAAATACATAGCAACATTATATAAAAGAAGACTCTGATAGACAATAGCAAGGGCACAAGTTACATGAAGCGTAAATAAAAATACATAGCAGCAATTATATAAAAGAAGAATATGATAGGCAGAAGGATATGTGAATGTAAGGTTATGAGGTAGTTAAGGTGAGGAGTTGCCAGGGTGGGGAAAGTAGATGCATTTCCCTGGGGTAGTGAACGAGCATGGCAACTTAGCACTAATGTTCATAACAATTTAGCACTTTATAAAGTGAGCACATCAGCGATAATAAGGGTGACAGAGAGAGTACATACAAATATATAAACAGGTAAAAAGGAGTAAACGAAATAAGGTGGAATATGTCAAACAAAATAGCAGCCAGAACCCGAGTAACATAAGGTGTGAATAAAAATGCATATCGCCCATAAGTCAAAGTAGAATACGAACAGTAGTGTAAATAATAGTTCTGAGGTAGTTGTGGTAGGGGGATGCAAGGGTGGGTAGAGTCGCTGCACAGTTTTCCCCAGGGTGGAGATGCATAGCTTTATGTGAGGGGTATAGTGTAACATAGGTCCAAGACTCAGGCAAGGTACGGTGTGACAGGAGGCAACGGACAGTCTACACAGGGAATGGGGTGAGGCCAAGTCCTCAGTGAGAGAGAAATTTGCTGGAAAGATTTTTGTTCCTGAAGAAGGATGTGGATGAGTTGCATCTGATCTCAGTAGGGAGGGATTTCCAGACATTTGGGGCCATTCCAGAGAAGGATCGGTTGTAAGCTTTTTTTTTCTTGAATTTTTGTAGCTTGAAAAGTAAGGTGCTCATACTTCTGGAGGATCTATTTGCACCCGAAAGGGTCAATTTCTGGGATACGTAGGAAGGGGTGCTGCGGTGCAGCACTTTATGGGTCATGCAAGCAATTTTGAAATGCATCCTGGCCTCAAAAGGTAGCCAAATCAGACCTTGAAGGTCAGGGGTGATGAGATCACTCTTTTTAGAACCCATGAAGTGCCTTGCTGCTGCTATAAGTGCAGCCTTAAGAGGAGCAATTGAGGTTTTCTGGAGGCCCACTAAGGTAGAACTACCATAGTCTTGTTTCAAAAGCAAAAGTGCATGAGTCGTAGCTGTGAGGTCAGCCGCGTGGAGGAAAGGTGTAAGTTTCCTAAGGATATGCAGCCGATGGATAGCCCCGCTAGTGATTCGCTGCTGTGTTTTTGCATGGAGAGGTCTTTGTCTAAAGTAATACCTAGGGATTTGGCAGAGTCAACGATGTATGGGGTGCAATTCAGGGCAGAGAGAAGGGGGAGCCATGTTTTTTGCGTTAGAGGTGGTAGTGGGAGGGGCGATCAGTAAGAATTCAGTTTTAAGGGCATTGAGTTTGAGGTGATCACAAGTCAGCCATTATTGTGTTATTGGTAGGGTGTTATTGAGGGTGTGGATGGTACGGAAATACTCTTCCAACCCTCCTCAGAGTGACGCAAAGAAACCACAGACACCAGGCAGGGCCCTGGAACAAATGAAATGTATTTGCAGGTACCAA
Source organism: Calotriton arnoldi (assembly GCA_963921515.1). NCBI lineage: Eukaryota > Metazoa > Chordata > Amphibia > Caudata > Salamandridae > Calotriton > Calotriton arnoldi. The sequence continues at coordinate 81,379 of CAWUFW010018016.1, forward strand.
TGTTTATTGGCAGACCAAGGCAGACGCACATCCCAGTGTTACATCTTAGAACAAGCTTCTTCTACCCTGGCTCATTTTTGTGTGGCCTTTATATACTGTTACAGAAATGCAACCCTTAGCAGAAACCAAGAATGACATATAGAAATTAGAATTGCAACATATGCCTAAACTAAAAGGAACACCATGACAGGTGAACTGTTTGTAGAATAAGGGGAGCTATAACCTTGTTTGTGAATTGTCCTGACAAGCTAGAATGTGTGAGACAGGAGCTAAGCTTAACATGACTCAGAGAGGATTGTTTGCACAGCTGGTGGAGGTGACAGAGGGGTTAGCAGTGGAGCCTTGGTGCAGGGCTAGATTAGCTCTAGGAAGGAGGTGGGAGCACTGCAGAGGACAGAGCAAGCAGCTTGGTCAGAGACAGAAATAGATAGCTCAGTGGGTTTGACATAGTGTGGGGGAGAATTGGAATTGATTACCATATCTGGGTGATACATACACATGCATATATTTATTTTTTCTCCCAGAGTGGATTTTCTTGAGGGAGGTTATTCTCATGTAGAGCTTGGTGTCATCAGCATACATACTGTAGGAAATGTGGGAGCCTTTGAGGATATCAGTTGGGGGCTCCATGTAGGGGTTAAACAATGTCGGGGAAAGGATAGAGCCTTGGGGGTGCTCAGCGATAGTGGAGCCAGTTTGGATAGAGTGGCATTAATTAGGAAGCGCTGCGGCCTGTTTGTGTAGAAAGGCAACCTATTTGAGCACAGTGACGGAAAGGCCCATCCTGTGTTCTCGGAGGTCGAGCAGAGTAGCATGGTGTCAAAGGCTGCTGACAGATCCAATAGGATTAAGAGGCAAGGTTCATTATGGTCAGGGGTGGGCAGAGCTGGCAGAGTGGCACTATGTGGAATTCCGCGGAGTTGCCTAAAAACTCAATGGAATTCCGCTCCACCCTACATGGTCGCCTCAGCTTACCTCTGTCGGCGGCCCGTCACCCATGGCGAAGATCCTGGCGTTGATCCTTCCTGATTCCAGGCTACCTCCTCGGTGCAGGATTCTTATTCCAGTCATGGACTGTGAAACTTCCCTTCGCTGCAGGACTCGTGAGGACTGCGCATGCATGCGCATGAAGAGTGGAGACCTTTACCCGGTCTCCACTCTCATGTGCACGCCTGCCCAGGACTGGAAGAAGAATCCTGCACCGAGGAGGCCACGCAGTGATCCAGGTATGGAGGACTTGGGCAGGGGCATGGCTTGTCTGGCCTTAGGGGTGGGTGACAGGGACAAACTCCACCACGTGGCGGAATCGGAGTTTTTTTGCCAACTTCACACTCCCAGCAGAGCGTGGAGTTGGCAAAACTCCGCAAACTCCGCTGTCGGAGTGGAGTTTGCCACACATCCTTAATTATGGTCAGGTGAGCGTAGGGCATCGTCGGCAATGTGGATCATGGCAGTTTCAGTGCTGTGACCCAAACGGAAGCCAGATTGGCACTGGTCCAGGAGTTGAAATTGTTTGATGTGATTGTGGAGCTGCAAGTGTGCACATATTTCTGGGAGTTTGGATAGAGTGGGGATGTTGGAGATTGGGCGGTAGTTGGTGGGGTCGGACTGGTTGGAGTTGTTTTTCTTTAGGATCGTGGTTACTTGACCAATCTTGAGGCAGTCGTGTATGGAGCCTTGGGGGAGAGAGGCATTGATTATCTTAGTCCATAGTTGGTGTATGAGGTGAATGGACTCATTTAGGAGTGTGGAGGGGAAGGGATCAATGAAGTGGTTAGAATATTTCATGGAGTGCCAATCTCATCGAGGGTTATGAAGCTAGACTAGGTGGCATCATTTTTGGGAGAGATGTGGTGATTATACGGGCGTGCCTCATGGTCCGTTGTGTAGGGGAGTAGGATGGGTTGGGGCGGAGAATATTGAGAGCGGACTGGATGTCGTTAGTGATTAACGACATTTTCTGAGCGAGAACGGAGGCAAAAGTTCCACATTCATTTAGGTGGTGCTTTGTTCATTGTGGAGCAAGACAGCTTCTGCAGAGGGATTGGTTTCTGATAAATTTGTTTCTTAGGTCTATTAGTAGCAGTGTCTAGTTTGTTTTGAAAGAACGCTGATTTGGAGTTCCTAAAGTGGCTATTGTAGGCACTGAATTTTTAACGTAGGAGTTTCAGATTGGCCATGGAAGGGTTGTGTCTCCATGCTCTTTCAGCAAGTCTAAGGAGTTGCCGTTCGTCATTTAGATCACTATTGAACCAGGGGTTGGATCGCTTGGAAGGGATTCTTTTTAGTTGCTTAGGTGCTATGGTGTCCATGATATTTGACATTGAATTGGAATAGTGATCAGTGAGATCTTGTGCATCAGTCATGGTGGGAGGTGGGAGCAAGGTTTTGCAGCTAGCTGTAGATACAGAAAGTGAGTTAATGTTTTGTGTGTCCTGGATCCAGTGTTTTGCTTTTTTTGGTTGGCCCTTGGAGGGGATTTCTTTTATATTTAAGGAGTAGGTGGTGCAGTGGGGGTCAGTCCAATCGCAAGGGAGAATAGAATACGGATCCTGCCAAGTCCTAAGCAAATGTCTCTCTGCTGGCTCTTCAAGCTTTTCTTCTGTTTGCCCCTGCCATCACACTGTCGACGCCACTCATCTTTACTGTGCTTTTTTCTCTTGGTTAGCTGGGGGAGGTAGAGTGTGCAGCAGAGAAGTGGGCAGCATCGCTCAGAGCAAACAGTTTAGGAGGCCAGAATGGCCTCAGTCCTGAGTATTTCCAGTACTTTGTCCATGGTGACCCCCTGTCAATTCAAGGGGCTTTTTTTCCTACAGATAGTCAGCTACCTGTAGGTGGAGGAAGCAGTGATAAAGTACTCATGGGGGAAGGAAAGTCCCTTTAGCTAATTGAACTAACTGTTTGTCGCTTAATCTTGGCAGTGGGTTTCTTAGTGGATGGCAGAAGCCTATCATTCTTTGCATTTCCCGCTGCATGCAGTGGCCAGCAGCCGGTGATATGTCAAGCTTTGTAGGACAGTTATCGGACAGCTATCTGATCAACCTGTTTTGCTATCCTTGGATCCAGCACACTCGATAACCATCAACATCGGTGAGTCCATTGGTATATCCCTGGCCATTTCTTAGAAGTGTTGCGATCTGAACCCGTTTGAAGGGTTTGGTATTCTGTTCTGCATGATTAGTTTTGTCTTATGCACTTTGTTTTATAATTATAAGTCATGATATCCTTGTGCCTCACTGTTCACTGTGATGGTTTAATATGCACTCCATGTTATACGGTTGTTGACTATTGACAGCCATAGCCAGCAGAGATTTCTTGTGGCTGGGGACTTTTACCACATTAAATCTTTTGTTTTCTTATTGGGGTTCCAAGTCCCTAAGTAACAGAGGTTGTGCTAGAGCTTGGTCCTTTTACCCCATCAGCCTTATCATCCCTATCCAGCCCTTTTGTTCATTATAGTCTCTTTTTCTTTCTGTCATCCTGGGCAATTGTAAAATAGGTTGCACAAACAAGATCCCTGTCAGCCCAAATTGCAGGTGCCCATATAGTACCTCAAATTGATAATATACCAAATGTTAACAACATAGCCATATATGTACCCACAAAAATGAGAGATGTTAATTGTGAGGAAAGGATCTTAGTTTCAGGTCCCAGTTCTAGATCTTACCCTCTTATACTACCACCTTGTATTAATTTACCGCCATAGGCATGCCCATATGTGTCCATTTTGGACAATGTACGTTATTACCACCAAACGCAATCAAAACCACTATCCAACTGAATAACAAGATTTGCCATTGGCTTTCCCTGCACACAGATTTATTGTGCTCTATGATAATATATTTTAGTAAGGAGGGTGACTTGGATTCTTGGATTGGTCCCATGTCAAAGAAATATGAGGGAGACTGTGTAATAATAACCTTTAGACAGCCTGCACTGGCTAGACTTCAGATATTTCAGGATTTCCCAAGGCCATCCCAAGTGAACTGTATTAGGATTTCACTCTTAGTTTTTATTTACAGCCATCTACAGACTGTGAGGCAGCTTCAGTATAACAGCCAATGACCCCAGTCATTTTCGTCATCTTTCATATCCGCAGATCCTTTCCCAGTCCAAACTCGCTTTCAGCTGCTGTCAGATTTTAATCAGATTGACTGACATGAAAGCCATGAAGGACCTTTAAAGCTAGCAACAGAGGCCAAATGGGTAGTTTTCTCTTCCCCCTCAAGAGCTGACTCTCTCCTTACAGCGCTAGCTAGAGGGGGTTATTCTCCACTGTGAATAGACATTGTTAGCTGGAACATATCAGGTAGTGCAACTAAAATAAGAGAAGAGGATTGGCTGTCATTCTTTAGGACATTTGACATTACTATGTTGCAAGAGAGAGAGGCTCTGGATGCAATGACTTTTTCTCTGCCTGCCTCCCCTTTTTCCTCTGGTCGATCTAGGTGAGGTTTAGTGACACTATCAAAGGTCTCACTCAACGATAGGGTAATTCCCATACCATTTTTACACTCAGGGATACAAACCTTTTGGATTATATGTTCTAGTCATTGTCATTGTTTTTGTATTAACTTTTGTAATGAGGTTTCTCATAGCACAAAAGCATGCAATATGGGAATTTTTTTCTCTGCCCTTGAGGTCATTATAAAAGGATGCAACTTTCTCTCTCAGTTCTTTCATATCATTATAGAGGGAGACTTTAATGCAAAAATTGATGAAAGCACTACACTCGCTGATCCAATTCTAAGTGAGATCATCAGACAGTTCCATATTAAAATGGATGCAAGAGGGACAGTCCTTCACAAGTTCTTCTTAGACTTTGATTTGTGTAACACCGTCAAAATATTGGGCGAGCTTGATAAACAAATTACCACTTTCATTGGCTGGGGTAGAGGTAACGTGATTGTATGTTTTTTCAAAACAATTGCCTATGAACAGACAGGGTGTACTACGTCTAAAGCATATATTGATCACAAACCAAATGTTTTAGGCATAACTATACCTGGACTAACCAAAGCAAGACCCAACAAGGGCATTATGGAAAAAGAAGGCAAGGACAATGGCACGAGGCTACGATGGAAGGGTGCCAACATTCCTGCGATTTTTCTGACCACTATAAGGAAAAATCTAATACTAGTTAATGAGTCCCCAATAGATGATGTCAATACAGGCAAAGTTATTGTTGATACTTTTGTTAACCTAGGCCACTTTATCAGGAATTTGCTTCTGTCTCCAGTCCACCCAATCCAACATGCACAACTGGGTTGGTTTGAAAGGGCTTGCAGGGATGCATACAAACGCTTAAGCAAGGCTCTAAATAAGAACTCTAGAGATAGAGAGGAAACAGTAAGGTGTAGGTCTGCATATAAATAGACTCTGAAAACAAGAAAAAGACCCTAAAGGAGGAGATATAGGAAAACCTGGTCTTATTATCCCGCCATAAGAAAGAAGCCAAGACCTTCTGGACAATAGTCAACAAGGATCAATCCTTCAAAGACCAGTTGCCAGGACTTGTGCTAAATATTTCGGCAGAACAATGCGTGGGACACTTTAGCTCGTCTCTCATCTTAATACATTAGAAAAGCAGCACCCAGGGGAGAACCCATTAACCATCAGGTTTGAGGTTCATGAAGTCCCTTTAGGAATTTTACAGAGCCCATCAAGAAAGTTCCCTAGTCCAGATGGGGTACCTCTGTACAGGTATAAAATGAATCAATTATTGGGCCCCTGGCATCACCAATGCCATGAACTAAGCATGTATGACTAAACTACAATCTGCCTGGCAGACAGCAATAATAGGGTCCATGTTTAAAAAAAGCAACAGGCAGGACTCGTGCTGCAATAGAACCGATTTCATTACTTGACCTCAGAGACAAAGTTGTAGGCTGCATGGTCTTTGAAAGAATTCTGACATAGTCTGCAGATGCCAACATTCTCTTTGAAGCAGGGAGCCTCAGAGCGAGGGGACAATGTTTAAGCCTTCACTTGCTAGTAAACAAATATACTGCTGTGAGGGGGTGTTCTTTGTATCTGTCCGTTATGGACTTAAGTTCCACCTTCCACGGAGTTAATTGTTCAAAGCTATGAGACATCCTAATTAATAGGGGTATCGACAAAACCCTGGTTGAGTTTCCCTGGACTAGCAGGGTCCTATACAGAAGATGCTGTGCTGCAGCATGACTATTCAAACAGATGGCACTTCACAATTTATTCATAGAGAATATGTACCCAAGCAACTTAATATCAACTGAGCAGACTGAATTTTTAATGCAAGAGTTTCACTCAACATAGCAAACATTGGAAGACAGTATTGCTGTGTCCCGCAACTCAAAGGAACTCTCTCTACTCTAGGGGTGAGTGAAGAATTCCGCTCTGCGGGTGGAGTTCGCAGAGATTTGCCCACTCCGCACTGGGTACAGAGTTCTGAAAAACTCCCGAAAGTGGAGAGGAGTTTTATCTCTTGTGTGACTCGCCAAAGTTCAGTTGGCGAGTGCGAGCGAGAGAAATCGCGCACTAAACCACCTCCAGGAGAGATTTCTGAACGCGGCAAGTCGCAGCAGGTCGCTACCGCTCGCATTGAGAAAGCTTCTGCTTGCGTTGAGGAAGTTGGCAATCGCGTTGTGGAAGCTTCTGCTCAAGTAGAAAATCTACTTGAGCGGCAGATGGCGTTCATGCATATTTTACAGCACGAGAGAAACTCTGCTAAAAATCAGCATGAACAACATAATGTACAGGACTGCTCTGCTCGCGGAACTCCACAGAATTCCACATAGCGTGACTCCACAAATTCTGCCCAGGCCTACGCAACACTTCGTTCATTGGCTGTCAGTTATGAGCCTGCTTCCTCATATATTGCTGGTTTTGACCTTGTCAACTGCTAATAAATTCCAATTTGGTCCAACTCTGACCACAGCGTCTCCCAGATCACAAAGCCAAACGATTTCTTTGCATATATGAAACCATCAGCTCACATCATTGTGCATCCTACAATAACAATACAGCTTCCAAGAGGAAATGGATGTTAATAGTACATTTATTTCAGGCGATAACACTAGCCTGGTCTGAAGTTATCAATATTCCAGTCACTCTCATCAACTGACCCACTACAATTTACTGAATAATTTCTTATTGGTGTAGGAAATCCACCTTTTCTGCATGGGTTTTTCACCTTTTGCTGGACAATATACTTTTTCTGTCTTTAGAACTCAGTGCACTTCACCCCAGCTAATCAAGAGTAGAGTGCTCCCCCTTTTAATATGGTTGAATTACCATATTCCTAATTGACATATTTAACTTGCCTATAAGTCCCTAGAATAAGGTGCAAAGTGTACCTATGGCCTGGAAGTTAAACGCCACTAGGGAACTGAAGCACATATTGTGCCATTCACACAGTGGCAGTGAAAAATGGCTTTGGTCCTATACTGTGTAGCCTGACTGTAGCAGTGTGAAAACTGCAATTCAACATGTCAAAAACTAACCATTTTGACAGGTCAAATCTCCCTTTTAAATATAATAAGTTACCTTTATGTAGGCCTTGTATCCCATAAGACAGGGTGCATGGTATTTAAAAGTAAGACATGTAAAAATTCTATGTTAGCATGTTGTTAAAAAATCTAGCACCCAAAAGCTATTTTTCACTGTTGTTATTAGTGTTAATTAATTAATTGAAAATTAAATATGGAAATTGTGTATTTAATTAAAGGTGTGGGTTGTGGGGTGTATAGGGGTAATGGGTGGAGAGTAATTTATTTTTGATTAATTAATAGTTGTTAATTGATATTCATTGATTTATTGAAAATTAATTATGGAAATTGTGTAATTAATTTGAGATGTGGGTTGTGGGGTTTATAGGGGTAAAGGGTGGGAAGTAATTTATGTTTTTTAATTAATAAATAGTTGATCATTAATATTAATTAATCAATTGATATATAATTATGGTAATTGTTTATATTTTTTGTGTGTGGGTTTTACTTTTATAGGGGTAAAGAGTGGGGAGTAAATTAGTTTTACTTACTTTATAATTAGTTGTTAAATACTATTAGTTTTTTAATTGAAAATAAGTTTTAATTAGTAATACATTTTTTTTACAGTTTAATTTTAGCTGTGGTTTTAATTTGTTTTTTAATTAATAATATTTCTTTAACTGGTAATTAATTATGTTAATTATGTAAGTACATTTTTTTTAATTTAGATGTGGGTTGTGAATTGTGTGGTGTTATAGGGTAGGAAATAAAAAAGTACATTTATGTAATAATTAATGTTTTTGTTTCTAAATAACTTCTAATTAAAAATATGTATTTGTTTGAAAATTATTCTTTATTTTTTTTAATATAATATTTGTAGGTATGTGTCATATGCATTTAACATTAGAATATGTTGTTTTAAAATTTGTAATATTAAATATATTTGTATTTTGATTTTTAACATATTTGTATATTTTTTTTATTTTGTTTTTTAAATATTTTTCTTCTTAATATTTTGTTTGTTTTTAATTTTGAACTGACTGGAGTGAGAATATTAATTGTTACCCCACCGCAATCCAACACTTTCCCCTACTGTTGCACTGATTGGAGTGGGAATAGTAAATTTTAACCCCCCAACAATCCAACACTTTCCCTACTGTTGCACTCACTGGAGTTGGATTTGTAATTTTTACCACTCGGCTATCCAACTCTTTCCCAACTGTTGCGCACATTGGAGTGGGAATAGTAATTTTTACCCCTCCGCTATCCAACACTTTCCCTACTGTTGCACTCATTGGAGTGGGAATAGTAGTTTTTACCCATCCGCTATCCAACAATTTCCCTATTGTTGACCTCACTGGAGTGGGTATAGTGATTTTTACCCCTCCGCTAACCAACACTTTCCCTACTGTTGCACTGACTGTAATGGTAAATTTAAGTTTAAAGATGTTTAAATAGTTTAATGTTTTAATTTATAATAGAATTTTTTTAATAGATTTTATTTTATATGTATATGAATGCTGCACTTATAAAAAAAATGGACATAACAATTTCAGATGCATCTTGATAGATGGGTAATATACCAGATATACTAAAAGAGTGTAACATGTTTAAACATTTTTGCTCGCATTAATGGAAAGCACTTATGCGCTAATAATGATTTTATAATTATGAATGCAAAAATTTAGAATGCATCTAGAGTAGTAACAAGGGTTCTATACCAGGTAACTGTATGTCCATCTGGGAGAATAATAGAATTACATTGAACAGACATACAAAGTTTAAGATGGATTACATAATATGCCACATGAAAAACCAATGATTATCGTAAATAGCTGACATGACGCGCAATGTCTTCCTTGTAAATATGTATAACGTTTTTTAAATATGTTTTGAATACACTACAACTCCCACAATGCCACTTTAAGGCTGAGGTGGGCATTTTAAAAGTGCAAGTGAGGAAAGACTCACTAACCGTGAGAAAAGCCGAGTCAGGCTGAAACGCGTTGGTGGAGTGTGATACGAGAAAATAAATCAAGCAAAAGCCTGCTTAAGAGTGCCGCGTCCTTTGTTGATAAAAATGTATATATATATATATACATTTGTAAATTTTTGTATAATTTTAAAACTATAAAATAAATTAAAATTAATAGTTTAATAATTGTTTTAAAGTATATATACATATGCGAAGGACACTCGCCGTAAAGTCCGTGACAACATCCAGTGGCAGGCGAGGGGCAACTTCAAGCACAGTGACTTCGGCTGCTATTTGATTTATTAAGGTGGTGGGAGTGTCATACATTTCAACTGGACACCGGACAGGAGTGGGGAATGGAACAATGAGGCCCGCAATATCATTGATAATATCGGAAATGTTGGCGCCCCACTGCCGGCCTCTGGGAAGTTGCAGTCCTCCCATTGGCCATGGATTCACCAATCAGATGGCAGGACTGTTTAAATGACTGTGCTTTTTCATCTACGGCTTTTCTGCACTGATGAAGGCAACAAGCCAGAAACGCGTCCGCAGATCAAATAAAGCCTACACATACCCCGTGAGTGCACCAAACTTTTTTTGTAGTTGTTGTTTAAAAGCAAGTTCCACCCCGCTTTCCGGTTGAAACCACTGTAAGTTCAGTTGGCCCCAGGTGGAATGCTGTCTTTGGAATAAAATTTGGGCTGCCAGAACCGCCGTCGACGGACTCTGTCAACCTATTCAGGTTGTGGTTTATTCAAAGCTAGATTGCCTTTCCATATGAAGGACACTCGCAGTAAAGTCTGTGACAACATCCAGTGGCAGGCGAGGGGCAACTTCAAGCACAGTGACTTCGGCTGCTATTTGATTTATTAAGGTGGTGGGAGTGTCATACATTTCAACTGGACACCGGACAGGAGTGGGGAATGGAACATTGAGGCCCGCAATATCATTGATAATATCGGAAATGTTGACGCCTCACTGCCGGCCTCTGGGAAGTTGCAGTCCTCCCATTGGCCATGGATTCACCAATCAGATGGCAGGACTGTTTAAATGACTGTGCTTTTTCATCTACGGCTTTTCCGCACTGATGAAGGCAACAAGCCAGAAACGCATCTACGGATGAAATAAAGCCTACACATTCCCCGTGAGTGCACCGAACTTTTTTCGTAGTTGTTGTTTAACAAGCGGGTTCCACCCCCGCTTTCCGGTTGCACCCGCTGTGAGTTCGGTTGGCCCCAGGTGGAATGCTGTCTTTGGAATTAAATTTGGGCTGCCAGAACCGCCGCCAATGGACTCTGTCAACCTATTCAGGTTGTGGTGTATTCAAAGCTAGAGTGCCTTGCCATATGAAGGACACTCGCAGTAAAGTCCGTGACAACACTCAGCAGCAGGCGAGGGGCAACTTCAAGCACAGTGACTTTGGCTGCTATTTGATTTATTAAGGTGGTGGGAGTGTCATATATTTCAACTTGACACCGGACAGGAGTGGGGAATGGAACATTGAGGCCCGCAATATCATTGATAATATCGGAAATGTTGACGCCCCACTGCCGGCCTCTGGGAAGTTGCAGTCCTTCCATTGGCCATGGATTCACCAATCAGATGGCAGGACTGTTTAAATGACTGGGCTTTTTCATCTACGGATTTTCCGCACTGATGAAGGCAACAAGCCAGAAACGCGTCTGCGGATGAAATAAAGCCTACACATACCCCGTGAGTGCAGCAAACTTTTTTGTAGTTGTTGTTTAACAAGCGGGTTCCACCCCCGCTTTCCAGTTGCACCCGCTGTGAGTTCGGTTGGCCCCAGGTGGAATGCTGTCTTTGGAATTAAATTTGGGCTGTCAGAACCGCCGCCTACGGACTCTGTCAACCTATTCAGCTTGTTGTTTATTCAAAGCTAGAGTGCCTTGCCATATGAAGGGCACTCGCAGTAAAGTCCGTGACAACATCCAGCGGCAGGCGAGGGGCAACTTCAAGCACAGTGACTTCGGCTGCTATTTGATTTATTAAGGTGGTGGGAGTGTCATACATTTCAACTGTACACCGGACAGGAGTGGAGAATGGAACATTGAGGCCCGCAATATCATTGATAATATTGGAAATGTTGACGCCCCACTGCCGGCCTCTGGGTAGTTGCAGACCTCCCATTGGCCATGGATTCACCAATCAGATGGCAGGACTGTTTAAATGACTGTGCATTTTCATCTACGGCTTTTCCGCACTGATGAAGTCAACAAGCCAGAAACGCGTCTGCGGATGAAATAAAGCCTACACATACCATGTGAGTGCACCAAACTTTTTTTGTAGCTGTTGTTTAACAAGCAAGTTCCACCCCACTTTCCGGTTGAAACCGCTGTAAGTTCGGTTGGCCCCAGGTGGAATGCTGTCTTTGGAATTAAATTTGGGCTGCCAGAACCGCCGCCGACGGACTCTGTCAACCTATTCAGGTTGTGGTTTATTCAAAGCTAGATTGCCTTGCCATATGAAGGACACTCGCAGTAAAGTCTGTGACAACATCCAGCGGCAGGTGAGGGGCAACTTCAAGCATAGTGACTTCCGCTGCTATTTGATTTATTAAGGTGGTGGGAGTGTCATACATTTCAACTGGACACCGGACAGGAGTGGGGAATGGAACATTGAGGCCCGCAATAGCATTGATAATATCGGAAATGTTGACGCCCCACTGCCGGCCTCTGGGAAGTTGCAATCCTCCCATTGGCCATGGATTCACCAATCAGATGGCAGGACTGTTTAAATGACTGTGCTTTTTCATCTACGGCTTTTCCGCACTGATGAAGGCAACAAGCCAGAAACGCGTCTGCGGATGAAATAAAGCCTACACCTACCCCGTGAGTGCACCAAACATTTTTTGTAGCTGTTGTTTAAAAGCAAGTTCCACCCCGCTTTCCGGTTGAAACCACTGTAAGTTCAGTTGGCCCCAGGTGGAATGCTGTCTTTGGAATAAAATTTGGGCTGCCAGAACCGCCGTCGACGGACTCTGTCAACCTATTCAGGTTGTGGTTTATTCAAAGCTAGATTGCCTTTCCATATGAAGGACACTCGCAGTAAAGTCTGTGACAACATCCAGTGGCAGGCGAGGGGCAACTTCAAGCACAGTGACTTCGGCTGCTATTTGATTTATTAAGGTGGTGGGAGTGTCATACATTTCAACTGGACACCGGACAGGAGTGGGGAATGGAACATTGAGGCCCGCAATATCATTGATAATATCGGAAATGTTGACGCCTCACTGCCGGCCTCTGGGAAGTTGCAGTCCTCCCATTGGCCATGGATTCACCAATCAGATGGCAGGACTGTTTAAATGACTGTGCTTTTTCATCTACGGCTTTTCCGCACTGATGAAGGCAACAAGCCAGAAACGCATCTACAGATGAAATAAAGCCTACACATTCCCCGTGAGTGCACCGAACTTTTTCGTAGTTGTTGTTTAACAAGCGGGTTCCACCCCGCTTTCCGGTTGCACCCGCTGTGAGTTCGGTTGGCCCCAGGTGGAATGCTGTCTTTGGAATTAAATTTGGGCTGCCAGAACCGCCGCCAATGGACTCTGTCAACCTATTCAGGTTGTGGTGTATTCAAAGCTAGAGTGCCTTGCCATATGAAGGACACTCGCAGTAAAGTCCGTGACAACACTCAGCAGCAGGCGAGGGCAACTTCAAGCACAGTGACTTTGGCTGCTATTTGATTTATTAAGGTGGTGGGAGTGTCATATATTTCAACTTGACACCGGACAGGAGTGGGGAATGGAACATTGAGGCCCGCAATATCATTGATAATATCGGAAATGTTGACGCCCACTGCCGGCCTCTGGGAAGTTGCAGTCCTTCCATTGGCCATGGATTCACCAATCAGATGGCAGGACTGTTTAAATGACTGGGCTTTTTCATCTACGGATTTTCCGCACTGATGAAGGCAACAAGCCAGAAACGCGTCTGCGGATGAAATAAAGCCTACACATACCCCGTGAGTGCAGCAAACTTTTTTTGTAGTTGTTGTTTAACAAGCGGGTTCCACCCCCGCTTTCCAGTTGCACCCGCTGTGAGTTCGGTTGGCCCCAGGTGGAATGCTGTCTTTGGAATTAAATTTGGGCTGTCAGAACTGCCGCCGACGGACTCTGTCAACCTATTCAGCTTGTTGTTTATTCAAAGCTAGAGTGCCTTGCCATATGAAGGGCACTCGCAGTAAAGTCCGTGACAACATCCAGCGGCAGGCGAGGGGCAACTTCAAGCACAGTGACTTCGGCTGCTATTTGATTTATTAAGGTGGTGGGAGTGTCATACATTTCAACTGGACACCGTACAGGAGTGGGGAATGGAACATTGAGGCCCGCAATATCATTGATAATATCAGAAATGTTGACGCCCCACTGCCGGCCTCTGGGAAGTTGCAGCCCTCCCATTGGCCATGGATTCACCAATCAGATGGCAGGACTGTTTAAATGACTGCTTTTTCATCTACGGCTTTTCCGCACTGATGAAGGCAACAAGCCAGAAACGCGTCTGCGGATGAAATAAAGCCTACACATACCGCGTGAGTGCACCGAACTTTTTTTGTAGTTGTTGTTTAACAAGCGGGTTCCACCCCCGCTTTCCGGTTGCACCCGCTGTGAGTTCGGTTGGCCCCAGGTGGAATGCTGTCTTTGGAATATATATATTATTATGTATGTGTGTTTAACTTTTTTAATTACGTTTATTTGTTATATTTGTTTAAATGTATATTAAATCTACTTGATTTTTTTAAAATAAATGTTATTATTTAATATATTTAATATTTATTATTTTATTTTATATATAAAAATCCATATTTTGTACAACTATATTTTTAACATCAATATTTTTTTCTGATATTTTTGTACTTACCTGTTTAAGTAAAGGGAGTCGATATTTTTGCACTCTATATTTTTTCATCTATATTTTTGACATCAATATTTTGTCAGTGAATCCCAACGGAGACCCATACCATTAACATCGAGCTCGTCACTGGCGAGGAGCAAAGACCCCAAGCTCTGTGCTTGCGCTGAAGCCAGGCCTCCCTCCATATGTTGGATCCGGCCACTGCCTGGTCCAGAAAGGACCAATGCTTTTCAGAAAAAGGCTGCATCCACTCTACGAGAAAGCAAAGTTGAGTGGCTTGGTAGTAACAAATCAAAGATGGGTCTCCTAAACAACCATCAGCCTTCTGATGATGTAAAATCTTATGACTAAGACAAGGTTTCATGCCCTCCCAAATGAAATTATTGATGTCCATTGGAACAAATGAATTGCTTTGGTCGGGGGGAGACAAAGGAAGAGTTTGAAAATATAAAATATAAAGTATGCATGGAGAATGGTCATTTTGACTGCCGCTTTGTGGCCAGACCAAGAAAGATGTAAACAACTCCAAGAGGACAATGACCCTTTGGTCTGAGAAAGAAGAGTAGAATAATTTAACATTGCCATCTTGAAAGGAGTCTTAGCCAACTGTATGCACAGATAGGGAACAGCTTCCACCGCCCAACCAAAAGGAAATTGGGAGCGCAAAATGGATTTGTGAGGAGGCGAAACAGAGAGATACAAAATCTAAGATTTTTGTAAGTTGACTTTAAAGCCAGGGACTGCCCTAAAAAGTCATAGTTCATCAAGCAAGGTGGACAGAGAGTATAGATAATGATAAAATAACGTTGTCTGCATAAAGACTAATCACATGTTGGCCCACACCAAACGCAATCCCTATTATAGTTGGATTTTCTAACAGTCTTTGCACCATTGGCTCCATATGAAGAGTGAAAAGAAGGGGGGAAGAGGGCACCCCTGCTGCATTCCTCAAAGTATAGGGAAGGAAGAAAAAGTCATGCCATTGACGCGGACATTGAAGAGGGGGCGTTGTAAATTCTGCCCACCCATCGAATAAATTTGTCACCAAAACCAAATTGTCTGAGAAGTGTGAAGAGGTATGGCCAATAAACGCAGTCAAATGCTTTCTCAGCAACAATGGAGAGAAGGAGAGATTCCTTCTGTGACCGCTGGATTTTGTCAAGGAGATGCATGAGCCATTTAGTATTATCTCCGCACTGCAGCGTGGAAATGAATCCTGCCTGGTCCGGGTCAACCAAACCCGGCATGAGATGATTCAAGCGATACACTAGGATGCTAGTGCAGAGCTTTGCATCTATGTTCAGCAGGGAAATGGGTCTGTAAGAGCTGCAAAGAGCAGGATCTTTGCCTGGCTTAGTGATCACTGAGATAGCCGCTTCTAGCATGGAATCAGTCAAGGAACCAGAATCCAAAAATTAGTTATAAAGCTGAGTCAATACAGGCTCAAGTTCGTGACAGAATGTTTTATAAAATAATGCAGTGAAGCTGTCCAGACCTGGGGACTTGGATGTCTTGAGTCAAGCTATCGCCGAAATTACCTCATTCAAGCGTATGAGTTGGTGAAGCAAGGCTACTTTGGTTGGAGGCAGTGCAGTCAAGGTAATACTGTCTAAGAATTGAGAGGGATTCCTGGTGGGGCTGTCAAGAGGAATAGAGAGAGTTATTAACTCTCTGTCATCTGTCCTTGATACACCTGATGCGACAATTGTGGTCGGAGGGGATTTAAATTTAGTGATGGACTAGGATAGGGACCGTTCCGGCTAGCATTCCAGTCAAACTGGAACCTTTTCAACCACAGGCCTCCAGTGGTTGGCTGATTGAGGGCTGTGGGATTTCTGGTGCCATCTTCATACCTCAACGAGGGACTATACCTTTTTTTCTGCTAGTATCACGCAGGTCCACTTTCTATGTTCACTCACCACTGTATGTATACGGACGTGAAACAATGCTTGCCTTACCGTGACCAAGCCGTAAAGGTGAAACGCAGCGGTAGGAGGCTATCTGTACTGCATTAAACAGAACTAAGCATCTTGGAGTGTCCTGCATCTTCTTTCTGTTATTGGAAGAAAACGTTGTTGCTATATATATATATATATATATATATATATATATATATATATATATATATATATATATATATATAAAAAATCCTAGCCAACCATGGATCCTGTGAGACAAGCAAGTTACGGACCACCAGACGATTCAATTTTTAAATGCAGAAAAGTGCTTTAATGAAATCACGGCACATGATGTAGTTCAGGCTAGTGCCTGCCATGACGCATTTTGACAGTCAGAGTGCGGTCTTGATCACATGACACGCTGCCAAAAATGCCGTCATTTAAATAGTGCAAAACAACAACCAACCATAGTGCAACACGCAAATTGAAACTAATGAACATAAAGAAAAGACTATGGGGCTGTTATACATGAAAAGAAACACTAAATTCATGAAAAAGGATGACTAGTGAAATCAAGATTGCAATATTAAGCACCAAGATGTATTAAATATGTCCTAAAAATTATATCACATGGTTATTGTAAATCAGAGAGTAGAATAATTCAGAAATAAATACCAGCATGATTGCTCATCTCAATGGTGAATACCACAATACATTGATATGATCTTAAAGTGCAAGTGCTGGAAAGGGTTTTGTTTTGACTTATACTGGGTGCTCCCTTGTGTCTGGACAAAGCTATACCTCTCTGAAGAGCTCTAATGAGAGTGAAACATGTGTCAGGGGTTGCTTTTATTCATTTCAGGTTGGCTTGGATGGTATTTTACCAATCCAAAGCTGTAATACTGTGCCTGGAGTGGTAAAAGGCTTTCGCCATTTTACAGTTTGGCATGGATAGCACTGTGCTAATCCTATGCTTAAAGACTTTGCTGTAGAAATGGCTAAAGACTTTGTCCCTTTCTATCTCGGCATGGATGGCACTGTGCTAATCCTACGCTTAAAGATTTTGATAGAAAAGCAGACATTTGAGGTGAGCAAATTTAGAGTGTCGCTGGTGTTGAGAGTGCTCTATACTTGAGCTGCTTTCCACCTAAACTTGAGAAATACCCAGAGTTCTCTGCTTCTTTTTATATATATATATATACATGTATATGTATATATATATAACCTACTGGCAGGTGCCAGTAGGTAGTTATAGTTAGGACCTTGTTTCTATTCAGAAAGCTTTTTTTCTTTTGGCAATATCTTTGGCACCGTTTGACGAAAACTAATGCCCTGCTCAGGCCAGCTCCTGTCTTGAAAGTTTTGGGGTGATTCGTCAAGCGGGGGCCAAGAAAAAAGGGGGCCCCAAAATGCATTTTCTCCATGTTAATTTCCATAGGAAACTTTTGTCGCAGCTACAGCCCGAACTGCAGAACGGAATTACACCAAATTTGGCAGAAAGGTAGCTCTTTGTCCAGAGTGCACTCTTTGCTTTAAATGGTGTAAATCAGTTCAGTAGTTCCTGAGAAATGAAAAAATAAAATAATATTGATATCTGGTGACTGCGGTGGACCCGAGAACCCTCCTGAACACAAGCTTGATTCTGATTGGCTGCCTACACTTCAAACCAAGAAGTGTTGGCAGCCATCTTGTGACTTGGTTGAACCTCGCGGGCCCCCCCAAGCGCCGGGGATCGCAACCTCCCCGGGGCTTTTAAAAACAAATTTAGTGTTGGGGGCTCCTGCCCCCCCATACTTCCCCGGGGACCGCCACCTCCCTGGGGCTACATGCTTTAAATGCGGGGGGCCATGCGGCCCCCATGTAGCCCCGGGGACTGCCACCTCCCTGGGGCTACCTTTAAAATCTAAGTGTGGGGGGCTCGGGCCCCCCCACACTGCCCAGGGGACCACCACCTCCCCAGGGCACACTTTATTAAAATATGGGGGTCCGTCGTGGACCCCTGGCCCTGGGGACCACCCCCTCCCCAGGGCTTTAAACTTGATGGGAGGGGGCCCCCTCCTGTAGCAATAGATGGCCCTGGGGACCGCCACCCCCCAGGGCCGGTTCCAGCAATGTCCCGGGGTGACCACCCCAGGGACATTGCAGTTTGCTATGGCAGGGCGGGAGCAGTGATCCCGCCCTGCCATGGCAAATGTCTGATTCGCTTCATAAAAGCGAGAGCAGAAAAACTGCTCTTGCTTCAACGAAGCGAAGCAGATTTGCTTTTGGGCAAAGGGAGCTGCATGTATGCAGCTCCCCTTGTCCAAAAGCAATGCCGGCTCCAGCAGGAGGCGAGGAGCAGGCAAGGACCGCAGGGGCATTGGGACACCACCGCGATCCCCAACTTGAGGACAGTCCCCGGGGCCAAAAATGGCCTCAGGAGGGGGAAGCACCCCCCCCTCCTTTAACTCTAGGTATTTTTGTTTTTTAAAAAGAAGTTGGCATGCCCTGGGGGATAAGGTCCCCGGGGCCGAAATCGGCCTCAGGAAGGGGGCCGCGCGGCCCCCTTCCTGTTTTTCATTTTTTTTAAATTAAAAAATGGCTCAGGCCCTGCGGTATGGGGTCCCCAGGGTCCAAAAAGTATTAAGGGAAGGGGTGTCACACAACCCTCCTTCTACAAAGAAGACAAAAAAGAGAAGCTGGCATCTCACCGGAGGCCCCGCCTCCTCCCTGCACCCCTCTGCCATCGCACCAGGAGGCGGGTTTGCAGAATGGTAGAGAAAGGGGGCATGGCCTGTGTCCACCTCTCAGAAATCCCACTGTGTGGGGCTTACTGGAGGTAACAGGTAGGCTAGTTGGCCCCTAAGGACCCCCAGCAGCGAAGGGGACTTCAATCCCCATTTAAGAGCGCGCCAGGGAGCGTGTTTGCAGAGTGGTGGGCAAAGGGTGCGTTGCCTGCTATGAGAACTTAGCAATCCTGCT
This sequence comes from Calotriton arnoldi, assembly GCA_963921515.1. Lineage (NCBI taxonomy): Eukaryota > Metazoa > Chordata > Amphibia > Caudata > Salamandridae > Calotriton > Calotriton arnoldi. The sequence goes on from CAWUFW010018016.1 coordinate 100,550, forward strand.
GTGTGGGACTTACTGGAGGTAATAGGAGGGATAGTTGGCCCCAAAGAATGTCCTTGGGGGCCAACTACCCTTCCTGTTACCTCCAGGAAGTCCCACACAGTGGGGTTGCTAAGAGGTCTTTGGAGGCCATGCCCCCCTTTCTCCACCACACTGCAAACCCGCCTCCTGGCACACTACTGGTTGGGGCTGGCACTTTACTTCTGAGGGACTTTGGGGGCCAAGAAGCCCTCCTGGTACCTCCTGTGAGTCCTACGCAGCGGAATTCCTGAGCGCTGGATGGAGGCCCAGCCGCCTTTCTCCACCACTCTGCAAATGTGACTACTAGTTAAAGAAGCATTTGCAATGCATTAGGTCTCGCATTTGCGAGAGTTAAAGCTATTGGCGTTGTAAATGTAAAAATGTTTTACTAATGGTTTTTGGAGTGGAGTGGATGTATGTTGTGTGTAGTGCAATTATGTGGTATGTTGTACAGTGAAATTATGTGGATAAATAATATGTGGTATTTAGTGTATAGGAATTATGTGAAGTGGAATTATGTGTTATGGAGAGTAATTATGTGGTGTGGTAGTCTGTGTTGTGGAGTGGTAACCTCAGGTTTAGTCTTCCTCGTTTCCATAGAAGCTAAACTATAAACTCAATGAGGCACAAAAAAAGAAGCAACCACAGAGGAGCACTTCTAGACCTAGTTAGAGGTATGAGCAGGGCCACTGGAATTATGCGACTGTTCGGCTGCACCAATTTTTGGATAATTATACATATTTTCGCATTTGCCACATAATCAATCATCTGCTGCATAATCTGCAGAGTTGAACAAAAAAAACTTGTTTATAGCTCAAACGGCTCAAACGTTACCAAAATTGCAGTGACAAGTGGTACAGCGTGGTGGAAGGCCCTTTGCAAAGCTGGAATGGTCACCTGTTACTTATTGCTAAATGCGGGTGTTAAATTGGTACTAATGGTGTGCAAACCACTCTTGCTTCTTTCTGTGCCTTTTTTGCCTCTTTATGCACCTCTCTTCTTTCTTTCTGCAACTCTCTTGTCTCTTTCATCAGGTCTGTTGCTTTTTTCTGCACCTCTGTTGCTTCTTTAGCACTTTTTTGCCTCTTTCTGTACTTCTCTTGCCTGCTTCTGCACCTCTGTTGCCTCTTTCTGCACCTCTGTTGCCTCTTTCTGCACCTCACTTGCTTCTTTCTGCACCCCCTTGCCTCTTTCTTTACCCCTCTTCCCTCTGTCTGCACCTCTCTTGCCTCTTTATGAACATCTGTTGCTTCTTTCTGCACTTCTCTAGCCTCTTTCTGCACCCCTCTTCCTGCACCTCTCTTGCCTCTTCCTGCAGTTCTCTTGCCACTTTCTGCACCTCTGTTGCTTCTTTCTGCACTTCTCTTGCCTCTTTCTGCACCCCTCTTGCTTATTTCTGCACCTCTGTTGGTTCTTCATGCAAACCTCCTGCCTCTTTCTGCACCCCTCTTCCTTATTTCTGCACCTCTCTTGCCTTTTTCTGCACCGGTGTACCCTCTTTTTACACCTCTCTTGCCTGTTTCTGCATCTCTCTTGCTTGTTTCTGCACTTCTCTTGCCTCTTTATGCACCTCTGTTGCTTCTTTCTGCAGTTCTCTTGCCTCTTTCTGCATTTCTGTTGCTTCTTTCTGCACTTCTCTTGCCTCTATCTACATTTCTCTTGCTTCTTTCTGCACTTCTCTTGCCTCTTTCTGTACCCCTCCTTCCTCTTTCTGCACCTCTGTTGCTTTTTTCTGAACTTCTCTTGCCCCTTTCTGCCTTTCTGTTACTTCTTTCTGCACTTCTCTTGCCTCTTTCTACATTTCTGTTGCTTCTTTCTGCACTTCTCTTGCCTGTTTCTGCACCCCTCTTGCCTTTTATGCACTTCTCTTGCCTCTTTCTGTAACTCTGTTGGTTCCGTCTGCATTTCTCTTGCTTCTTTCTGCACCTCTCTTGCTTTTTTCTGTACCTCTCTTGCCTCTTTCTGTACCACTCTTTCTGCACCTCTGTTGCCTCTGTCTGCACCCCTGTTCGCTCTTTCTGTACCTCTCTTGCCTGTTTCTGCGCCTCTCTTGCCTCTTTCTGCACTTCTCTTGCCTCTTTCTGCATCTCTATTGCTTCTTTCTGCACTTCTCCTGCCTCTTTCTGCATTTCTGTTGCTTCTTTCTGCACTTCTCTTGCCTCTTTATGCACCTCTCTTGCCTCTTTCTGCAGTTCTCTTGTATCTTTCTGCACCTCTGTTACTTTGATGCAGGGATTCTGCACATACACAGAACTATGCGCAGGAAAACAGGACCTCAGTGAATAGGGGTGTACCAACCTACCACATCAGTACCCAAAATCCCAAACCGACTAGCTATAGTGTCTCATTCGTTCTCCTCCAAAGATCACGGAGCTACAAATGATTAGACAACCCAGAACACAACACTCCCAACTCTCTCAGGAATCGCGGGAGCAAGACGTACTCTTTTGCTCTCTCACTCGTACTTGTCCACAATGAGAATAGGCAGAGCCACTGAAATAACCGCTACAACACAAGAGGGCCCCTGAAGGCAGATGGCAGGCAGGTCGGACAGGGGAGAGAGCCAAAACAACAGTCTAGAAAGACCCGAGCTGCCTGAAAACTGATACAAAAGTGCTAACAAAGTCACTGATACTATAAAACATCGCTATACAAACAGACACATTCCCCCAAACGAATAAGCCAAGAAGGAATAAAGAAAGTATATATATTTTTTTATTATTTATAATATTTTATCAAAATTCATAAAAGAGACATGTGACATGATATCATATCAGCATACATGGATATACATGAGGACCCACATTTATACACTCAATACACACCAACAAACACAAATACATACATGCTCATACACTCTCCACACTCAAGGAAAATTCACAATTTGTGATATAATCAGAATTCAAATTTGTTCACATTCATGATACAAAATACAATAGTTGACATCAAATAATCAGTAATCATTAATGTGTCTTCTTTTTATAGAAGGTGGAAACTAAAGGGAGGCACGAGGTTCTCCAGCGCCTAGTCACTGAAATAGTTCAAAATGTTTATTTGAACTATTGTGCTCTACAATACAGTATACGTGCCACTACTAGCAGCAAAATGCATAAGCTCAGCACAGTTAGCATTGTTACAATTCCATAGAATACAAAGGGAGAAGTCATTTTATAAAGAGTGTGGAAATAAGGGCCTATAGGCCTCACCACCCTCCCCTTGACTAAAAGAAGTTAATTTTATAAAAAGGACGATCTCTGGGCTTTGACAGCAGACCCCATACCTTAAAGCCTGGATGTAAGGTTTACATCATAGGAACAGCAGAGCTCTTCTCCATTGAACGGCTTTCTCCAAGTGTGTTAAAACAACATGCAACAACGTAATATCAAAGCACGAGTCTTCAGTACTGCAGCTGTGTATCATGTTATGTCTAGGTGCTAGGGACTGACCAGAACAGAATAACAAGGGGCATTGTTTATCGACCTTGCACATCGTGTTCAGACTAAACTCCAGGAAAGGCAGAGAACGCGATAGACAACCCGTTCTCATGTGAAAGGCACAAACAAAGTCTTGCAAAAACAAAGTCATGTGGTAGCGTGCGCAAAAGCAGAATCATGGCAGCGAAGCTCATGCTAACTTAGCAATGTCGATAATGTGCCTAAGAACCATATAACAGCTTCTTTCTGCACTTCTCTTGCCTCCTTCTGCACCTCTATTGCTTTTTTCTGCACTTCTCTTGCCTCTTTCTGCATTTCTGTTGCTTCTTTCTGCATGCATTTCTCTAGCCTCTTTCTGCATTTCTGTTATTTCTTTCTTTACTTTGCTTGCCTTTTTCTACATTTCTGTTGCTTCTTTCTGTACTTCTCTTGCCTCTTTCTGCACCCCTCTTCCCTCTTTCTGCACCTCTCTTGCCTCTTTCTGCAGTTATCTTGCCTCTTCTGCACCTCTGTTGCTTCTTTCTGCACTTATCTTGCCTCTTTCTGTACCCTTCTTGCCTCTTTCTGCACATCTGTTGGTTCTTTCTGCACCCCTCCTGCCTCTTTCTACCCCTCCTCCCTCTTTCTGCACCCCTCTTCCCTCTTTCTGCCACTCTGTTGCCTTTTTCTGCACCCCTTTTCCCTCTTTTTGCACAACTCTTGCCTGTTTCTGCATCTCTCTTCCCTCTTTCTGCACTTCTCTTGCCTCTTTCTGCATTTCTGTTGCTTCTTTCTGCACTTCTCTTGCCTCTTTCTGCATTTCTGTTGCTTCTTTCTGCACTTCTCTTAACTCTTTCTACATTTCTGTTGCTTCTTTCTGCACTTCTCTTGCCTGTTTCTGCACCCCTCTTGCCTCTTTCTTCACTTCTCTTGTCTCTCTCTGCAACTCTGTTGGTTCTTTCTGCACTTCTCTTGCTTCTTTCTGTACCTCTCTTTCTTGTTTCTGCACCCCTCCTGCCTCTTTCTGCACCCCTCTTCCCTCTTTCTGCACCTCTCTTGTCTCTGTCTGCTCCCCTGTTCCTTCTTTCTGCACCTCTCTTGCCTGTTTCTGCACCTCTCTTGCCTCTTTCTGCACTTCTCTAGCCTTTTTCTGCATCTCTATTGCTTCTATCTGCACTTCTTTTGCCTCTTTCTGCATTTCTGTTGCTTCTTTCTGCACTTCTCTTTGCCTCTTTCTGCATTTGTGTTGCTTCTTTCTATACTTCTCTTGCCTCTTTCTGCACCCTCTTGCCTCTTTCTGCACTTATCTTGCCTCTTTCTGCACCTCTCTTGCCTCTTTCTGCAGTTCTCTTGCCTCTTTCTGCACATCTGTTGCTTCTTTCTGCACTTCTCTAGCCTCTTTCTGCATTTTTGTTCCTTCTTTCTGCTCTTCTCTCGCCTCTTTCTACATTTCTGATGCTTCTTTCTGCACTTCTCTTGCTCTTTTGTACATTTCTGTTGCTTCTTTCTGCACCCCTCTTCCCTCTTTCTGTACCTCTCTTGCCTCTGTCTGCAGTTCTCTTGCCTCATTCTGCACCCCTGTTGGTTCTATCCATACCCCTCCTGCCTCTTTCTGCACCCCTCTTCCCTCTTTTTGCACATCTCTTGCCTGTTTCTTCATCTCTCTTACCTCCTTCTATACCTCTGTTGCTTCTTTCTGTTCTTCTCTTGCCTCTTTCTGTGCCTCTCTTGCTTCTTTCTGCACCACTTTGCCTCTTTCTGCACCCCTCTTCCCTCTTTCTGCACTTCTCTTACATCTTTCTGAACCTCTGTTGCTTTTTTCTGTACTTCTCTTGCCTCTTTCTGCTTTTCTGTTGCTTCTTTCTGCACTTCTGTTGCCTCTTTCTACATTTCTGTTGCTTCTTTCTGCACTTTTCTTGGCTCTTTCTGTACCCCGCTTGCCTCTTTCTTTACTTCTCTTGCCTGTTTCTGCAACTCTGTTGCTTCTTTCTGCACTTCTCTTGCCTCTTTCTACATTTCTGTTGCTTCTTTCTGCACTTCTCTTGCTTCTTTCTGCACCTCTGTTGCTTCTTTCTGCACTCCTCTTTCTTCTTTTTGCACCCTTCTTCCCTTTTTCTGTACTTCTCTTGCTTCTTTCTGCACTTTTCTTGCTTTTTTCTATGCCTTTCTTCCTCTTTCTGTACATGTCCTACCTATGTAGGCATAGTTAGCAATAAGCATTTAAAAAAACCTTAGAAATTCACGGAAAAAAAACATAGGTTTCAGGGACGTTATAGTTAGTATTAGCATTTAAAAAACGTTAGAAATTCACTGAAAAAACCACAGGTTTCATGGACGTTATAGTTAGGAATTAACATTTAAAAAACCTTAGATATTCACCTAAATAAAATGCAGGTTCAGGGACGTTATAGTTAGGCTGCCATTTCACTCATACAAAACCAGAGAAATTCAGTCATAACTCGCGCCCCCGCAATGCACTGCTGATGACATCACCTATTACATCACTCATGACAACATCCACTTAATATCTGATGCACCTCCTCACATCCTAATATAACCTTTCATACACTTACTCTAAAATACAGACTATCATTCTTGAAACCATAGACACACCAATACAAGTTAGTACATACCCACTCACTGATTCCTAGGTCTACATACACATCCACTCACCCATATAGTCACTCATACACACAGTCACTCATCAACACAGCCACTGATATATGCCCTCATACACCCCTACATATACTCACACACCGCCACTCACCCATAAAGTTTCTCACACACCTAGTCAGTCACCCAAAGAATCAATCACACTGCCATTTACTCATTATACAGTTATACACATACCACCTCACTTATTCATACAGATACTAACACATACTTACTCTCTTATACAATCACTGACACAAGCACACACTCATCTATACAGCCACTCTCACAATCACTCACTCACATATAGTCACTTATATACTCCAACACTCACATATACTGCCTTTCATATATGTAGTTACTCACACATGTACCACTGAGACATCCATTCACTCACCAACACAGCCATACACACACTCACCCATCCATACAGCCCCTCGCAAATGCACTCATTAACCTATACACCCAGTGAATCACCCACTCACACATCCATGTAGGGAGTCACACCCACCCACACAGACACTCAGGCACCCATACAGGTACTCAGACAACCAATCATTAACCCATATAGACACTCATGTAGCTACTCACCAAACCATGCAGCAACTTACACACCAACTGACAGACTGATACAGACATTCACACAGATTAATCATTCACCCATGCATTCACTAAGACATGTTTAATCACTCACTTATACAATCAGTCACGCACCCAGTAAATCATCCATTCAGACACTCATACACCCACTCATTCTTCAATACACCTTGGCATATATATATATAACATGCTTCAACTTTTTAAAAACACTCAGTAACTGGATGATGTCATCAGTGATGTCATTTGAGATGCCATCAGTGATGTCATCAGTGATGTCACTGACCATGTCATGAGTGATGTAATATGTGGCATCATCAGCAGTGCATTGCGGGGGCACGAGTTATAGATAACTTAGCTAACTATAATGGCTGAATTTCTCTGGTTTTGTACGAGTGAAATGTCAGCCTAACTATAACATCCCTGAAACCTATGGTTTTTCCAGTGAATATTATATGTATATATATCCAAAAAAGAAGCAGGGAACTCTGAGTACTTTCCAAGTTTGGGTGGAGAGCAGATCCTGTATGGAGCACCCTACAATACCAGTGATACTCTGAACCTGCTCACCTCTAATGTTTGTTTTCCTAGCAAAGTTTTTAAGCATAGGATTAGCTCACTGCCATCCACACTGAACTAGAAAGGGACAAAGTCTTTTACCATTTCTACAGCAAAGACTTTAGGCATCTTTCCTATGCTTAAATACTTAGCTGTAGGAATGGCAAAAGACTTTAGGGCATATTTACAATAAAAATGGCACAGCACTGCGCCACAAGCAATATTGCTGCACTGATCTGTGTCAGTTCAAAAATGCAGGGATGCACTGTATTTGCAAGAATACGGTGCACCCCTGGGCTCTCCCTTGTGCCGGCAAACAAACAGCAGCCGTGTGCCATTACAGGCACCCTTGCACCATGGGCAAACGTGCCTGTGTTGCAGGGATGATTGTGTTTGTGCAGGAAGGGACACCTTTCTGCACAAAAGCAATCATTAATGGTGTTTTGCTCCTTCTGTGTGTGCTGCAGAATGCAGAACACATAGAAAGAACACATAGAAAGAGCAAAATATGAGGAGAAATAAAAAAGTTCTCCTCGTTGCGTCAATTTAACGCCTCCCCTGGAAAGTTTTTGGCACTGCCTCAGATTTACGAATCCTTGTAAATATGGGGCAGCATCAAAAAGCCATGGGTGTTGCGTGGGAACACTCACTGCAACATCCAAGACACGTCTCTTTGATGCAGACTACTGCATGAAAGAGGGTCATATTTACAAGGCAGTGTAAAGCCACGCAAAGTGGCTTTGCGTGGCCTTGTAAATAATGGGCCAGCACACAGCACCACCGGAGCGTCACTGAAGAGTAAAAAAAAGTGACTCTGGCTCTGGGGGCTTGTATATATGCCCATTTATCCCTTTCTTGCTCGGCATGGATGGCGCTGTGCTAATCGTATCCTTAAAAACATTGCTAGAAAAACAGACATTTGAGGTGAGCAGATTCAGAGTGTCATTGGTGTTGTATGTAGGGTGCTCTATTCGGGAGCTGCTCTCTACCTTTAAAACCCCAAAAAACACATTTACGAAAAGTACTTTAAGAGAAAGGGAAAGCGTTGGACTTCAGAGGGATAAAATTTACTATTCCCACTCCAGTGGCAACAGCAGGGAAAGTGTTGGATTTTGAAGGGGTTATATTTACTATTCCCATTCCAGTCTGTACAACAGTAGGAAAAGCGTTGGATTTAGGAGGGTAAGATTCACTATTCTCACTCCAATCTGTGCTAGAGTAGGACAAGCGTTGGACTTCGAAGGGATTACATTTACTATTCCCACTCTAGTCTGTGAAACAGTAGGGAAAGCATTGGACTTTAGGGGGGGGGGATTTACTGTTTCCACTCCAGTCTATGCAACAGTAGGGAAAGCGTTGGGTTTAAGAGGGGTTTACTTTACTATTCTTACTCCAGTTGTACAACAGTAGTGAAGCGTCGACTATGAAAGGGTAAGAGTTAGTATTCCCATGCCAGTCTGTGCAACAGTAGAAAAAGTGTTGGATTTCAGAGGGGTAATATTTACTATTCCTACTCCAGTCTGTGCTACAGTAGAGAAAGTATCTCACTTCAAACGCATTCAATATTTGAATAACCCTAATAATTTATTTTAAAAAATCTAAAATTCTTTATATAGCTCTTAATATTAACAATATTAATTTACACAAAAAATATATATAAAAAAATAAACAATTTACATAATTAGTAAACAATTTAATAATAAATTATCAATGAAACAATAATTATTAGTAATCATTACTTATTTAACTTCCCACCCAAAACCCCTCAAACCTAGCAGCCCAAACCAAAAATATAACTAAAATATATAATTATTACACAATATTCATAATTATTAATCAATTAAAATATTAATAAAAACATTATTAACTAATTATATTTAATTATTACTTAATTAACTTCCCACCCTACACCCCTACAAACTTAGGAACCCACACCTAAAATAAAGTAAAAATAAATCAAGCTATCACAATGTACAAAATTAATGTCAATTACATACTTGATTAAAAATGATTAATTAATTATTACTTAACTTCCCACCATATCCCCCTACAAAGCCAACAACCCACAACAACATTATAAATTACTATTAGCAAATAAATTTAAAAATCTAAATCACTTAAAATTACAAACTATATTTAAAAAAATGAATAACAATTATGCAAACAATAATAAAATTAAATTAGTTTATTTACTAAAACACATTAAAAAATCAAAAAACAATATTTGTAACAACTATATTAGTGAAAACGATATTCAAAACATCAATATCCTTTACAGCAAAATTGGGTACCTAACAAACTGTATTCTTGACGACAATATTTCTGCATCACAATATTTTTGTACCTAGCTATTTTTTCCAATATTTCTGTCTCCTAATATTGAAAACTCGATAATTTTTTCAAAAACCCAACGCGCCAGTTTTTGACATGTACAGCTGAATGGGCAAAGATGACTCCTCTGAACCTCACAGAATATGCATGTGGGGGTCTGTGGGCATCCTTTTTGACATTGCAGTGTCAAATCCTGCTAGAGTAAAAATCCCTGCTTGAAAGAACTGCTGGGGTATAAATATAATACTTAGGGTGCACTTTAAAGGAAGAAAACAGGATGTTCAGACAATTCTTGTATATCCACTGTCTGGTTTCTTGAAATCCCTGCTTTAGTCCTTCCAGCCATCTATCTCTGGGTTTTACATATAATACTTAGGGTGCACTGAAAGGAAGGAAACAGGATGCCAAGACAAGTCTTGTATGCCCACTGTCTGGTTGCTGCTTTTATCCTTCCAGAATTCTTTCTCTGGCTTTATTGAGGGTGCAGTGGCTGGCTCCAACTTGATTTGAGTTTTGATGTTGGAAAGCACTAAGATTACCATAGAAAACTTCCCACCCACAGCCCCAGCCCACAGAGCCCAAGTTAAGTGTGGTTGAAGACTTTTGCCATCTTGAAAATGGCAAAAGTGGTTGGGCATAGCCCCTGGAACTTATACTCTATTGGTCAGGGCACGCCCAGGAGTCATTCCCATGCACTAGCTCATACCAGGCATAGATGTGGCACCTCTAGGACCCACTTCAGAATACTGCTGGAACTGAGGAAGAACAGAAGAAGACTGGACCTGATTTCTTTGACTGGAGATGAGCCCTGAAGGACTGAAGCTGCTCCCTCCTATACCCAGGACAAAGAAGTGGACTCCAAAAGTCATAAGGCTGACCTTCTGTTCAAGCTACAGGGATATGACAAGCAACAAGTGCCCTTTCAGTTGAACTGTCCAACTGACCAGTGGCAACTGGACTTGGACTGGATCCTGCTGTTTGCCTCTACCTGCCACCCTGTGAGTCTCTAAGTGCATCCTCATAGCTCCTGGTGGGCTCTAGAAGTGTGCTTCTGTGGTGAATTGGGATTTATAGGCCAAAGACAGAAGGTAACATCTTAGACCAGGACAAACCTGGTTAGTGTATCTGAGCCTCACTGCATTGGGCTAGGTTCGGGTCTACCGCAACCAGTGTCTATCATTAATGCTTTTGGCTTTTTGGAGCCATTTCTACCTTAAAATATAAATAATACTAGACTTGCAGGGGCACGGCAGTGGCGGTCTTCCTACTGCCCTATTAGGACCAGGGTGGTTGGCCTGCCCTGGGACCACCGCAACTGCCAGAGATCAGGGATCCCTGATGGTGGCGTGGCAATCTTGAGGTCGCAATATACTTGGCAGGGCTGCTGCGGCCCCACCAAGAATATTACAAGTTTCCTCACCGCCACACTTTTCATGGTGGTGCAACCCCTGGTGCCTCATGCCATGTGGATGCACACAGGGGGGCACAACATGTGCGCCCCTGTGTGCATGCACACCAGTGCCTGCACGGCATGGACTGTCATGCAGGTACTGCCTTTGACATTTCCATTACGGTGCCTATTTCATAGGCACCGCTCTAGGAACACCAAAGAACTGACCGCCAGACAGGAGAAAACTCCTGATCTGATGGGCAGTTCCTCCATGGGTTTGCTGGTGCGGGAGCGGGGCGGTCCCGCTCCCACACCGCCAAACTCATAATAAGGCCCATATCACAGGACGCCACAGACTACTAAAAGCAGTGATATAGTGCAGCAGGCCACAGACCACTAACAGACTATTTCTCAGGTATCCCATTATGAATAGCTCATGATGGGTTGGGCATGGCAGGATGTGAAGATTTATAACAGTGCCATTCTGAATGATTGCAGAGCGCTCTGCAGCCATTGAGGCTCTCATACAGCCCATTACATTACTCTACTCAATATCAGGTCACAAGACAAGTTAGAAATCAGAAACCTGGGAACGTGGAGGTGGTGACACACAAGACAAAGGAAAGTACACTGTTGAACCCGTAAAACTACGTTTCCCGAAATTCATAAGCAAAGCACTACCCACTAGAGAACTAGCTCTGTCAAGCACACTTCTGGCTGTTTAGTGGCTAACCCCGTATTTAGACCCAACTTGCAGAGAGCTTCCTTGTCTAGCACCAACAGTTGTTGAGACTGTATGATACTTGCTTTAATTTACATTTGACTTGTTCCATCTCTGCACCTTTGCTGTTTTCCCCATTTTTGGGTTGTTTTCAGTCCTCTACTTTCCTTATTTGGTATTTGTTGTTACTTGCCTTGTTACCCTATTGTCAGTTGATCTTTTTCTCCAGGCCGCATCCCTCCTGGTGCAGCAGTGGCTGTCCTACTTCAGATCCTGAGTGGGGCTTGTGATAAGCTGGGGGTTAGTTACAGCGCATCATCTGCTAGTATTGGGTAAGTCCAGACCTCTATCACCTTTATATGTACTTCCCTTCCTACTATATCCAACCTTTAGTAATTTATGTTCTCTCCTTAATATGTATTGTGTTGCCTTGAGACGCTGTGTCCCAGGAATCTAGTCAAAGTTTTATGAACATCATTCTGCAGGAATGTGTGTGTGTCTCTCTCTCTGTCCCTCCTCGACATATTTTCTGCTAAGTTTGGTTCTTTATTAACATCCTTGACCTCATTCAAGGAGTTGAGTTTACCTCAGCTGGAGATGGAGAGACTGGCCTTGACATCAGCAGGTTTTCATTATTGTATCAATGACAGACAGCGGTTTAACACTTTTATCACTATAGCATGATTAGCCTTGGAGTAAAGGGATAGCATTTATTTAGTCCATGAAGCAGATGAAACAAACCTTTAATCATGTCTTGCATCTGATCCTGAAGGAAAAGTCCCCTGTCCCACTATACTTTATTGTTATTACCCATCCTCTTTGGTGTAAAGTTAAATATAAGAAATCTGGCAGAGTGGAGGCCTGGTCACTATACCTCAGCATTTAGGAGATGCCAAAGAAGTCAATAAAAGCTTTGTATTTTCTTCCTTTCCTGTCAGTTGCAAAATAGTCACAATCCACAACCCTAGAGCCACTACATATCTCTATAACATTCCATTTTGTCTCTACTCACCTTCTGCAGTAACATAGGTACATGAATTATCTATATATGGGTGACACAGAAGACCAAAAGATGAGATGAGATGAGATGTAAGATAGAGGTCAGTGAAAGTGATACTAGGTAGGAAAAACATGTAAAACCTAATACTAGACTGGACTATATCTAAAGCCCTAACCCAGAACTCAGCCAAAGTGTACTTAATGGCTGCATTTATCTTTTGTAAAGGCTCATTAGCTAATCACATAATGCCATGTCATTGGCATGTACTATGGTACTTTCACTAAGTTAAAAAGGCTTATAACTTTAAAAATGCATTCCCCATTCACATGTATTATCGAAAAGGATCTTCTGCACGCCATAATGTATCATCCTGCCAAATTTCATGTGAATCAGATTGGGCATATTCGCGCTACACCTGAGTACTGAGTCTAGGTGAAATCCATTTGTGCCAGAGCAGTTTTGGGACCCCCTTTTTTTCTCTGCACCCCCTTGACGAATCTCTACAAAACATTCCATCGTCCCTAGTGTAGGAAAAAGAAATAGGTCTGCAAAGTTTCATAAGGATTCGTCAAATGAGCGCAAAGTTATTAGCAGTCAAAATTCCGATGAATTCCTCAGCCAATCTGCAAAAAAAACATATGTGTATATATATATATATATATTTATGCCGCGAACGTCGGGACACACTGCGTCCGAGAAAACTAACAAACAAACAACCAGAAATCGAACCATCAAACGCAGGGAAAGGAGGCAAGCAAGACGAAAAAGAACAGCCAAGACAATTCCAGAAGTGACAATCAATGCGCAATTGGAGACGCTAACTCAGACTGAACCCATAATCCACCAAACCGTCATCAATCTGACAAATGTGGATCTCAACAAAGCTGAATTGCAATTGTTACAACTTGGGTTGTCATACTGCCCTGAGAGCTCTTTTAGATATGTAGCAACGCGGTGTGACATTTTCAAAAGTATCAGAAAACTAAAATTAAAAAAATACTTCTTACAACAAAAACAAGAGTCAGACAAAGGCAAACCAGAGGCAACCAATGGCCAGGCAATCAGCTCTTTGCCACCAAATTTAAATGCCAAGGATATGCCAAATTTGCATACAATGTTAGAATTGGCTCAAGAAAACAAGACTTTGGACCTTCCAAGTGACAACGCAGAAAATAGAGTAACACAAAAAAGACCTATTACGCCTTTTAAACCTCCTTCTACATTTAACCCAATTACCATCAGGGACTCTATTGATATGTTCAATGAGCAGGTAACTTCCAGCATCAAAAAACTCAACCACAATATAAACAAGCAAACTAGATGCAAAACTAATAAAAGAGAGATTCAATACTACAACCTTATGTCCAAGCTGAAGAAGAACAAAGACATTGTTATCCGCAATTCGGATAAAGGGGGAAACATAGTCCTTTGGAATAAAGTGGATTACATTGAAGAAGCCACAAACCAGCTAAAAGACAAAGGGTGTTACCATCGAAGTGACCAACAAACACTTAAAACCATGTACAGTGATTTTAGGATGAAACTGGTAGCTTGGAAAAATGGGGGACTACTGTCTCTGGAAGAATACAAATTTCTAAAGAATGACAATCCGGTAACCCCCATATTGTACTTTATACCTAAGGTACACAAAAATCCACTAAAACCCCCTGGGAGGCCTAATATTTCAGCTCGCAATAGCCTCCTCGAAAAGACGTCCCAATATGTAGATTTCTTTTTGCAGGACTTTTTGCAACACCTACCCTCATTCATAAGGGACACGGGGGATTTTTTGGCAAAACTGCAAACAGTCAAATGGCAAGACAACTATCTGCTCATCACTCTTGATGTTACATCTTTGTATACGTCTATCAAGCATCAGGATGGACTGAGGGCTCTACGTTATTATCTAGCAACAAGAGCATTGGAATTTGAACTACATAATACAATGTTAATTAATATGGTTGAGTTTTGCCAAAATAACAACTTTTACATATTTCAAAATGTTTTATACCAGCAGCAACGTGGGGTAGCTATGGGGGCCAGCTTCTCCCCCAGCTATGCTTGTCTCCACATGGGCTGGTGGGAGGAGCTGGTCCTACACAATCAATTTGTAGCATATGTAACCAATAACATCAAGACTTGGTTAAGGTTCATAGATGACCTTTTTATCATATGGCAGGGCACTAAAGAGGAAGCAGAGAGATTTGTTGAGGATTTGAATGACAACAATCTAAACCTACACTTTACGGCATCCATCAGTTCTGAAACTGTCAATTTTCTTGATGTCCAAGTGTATGTGAAGGATGGCCAGCTACAAACCAAACTACACAGAAAAATCACTGCAGGGAACTCTGTGTTACAAGCAAGCAGCGCTCACCCGAAGCATTTGATACAAAGTATACCATTTGGGGAGATGCTACGGCTGAAACGCATATGTATTTGTAGTGAGGATTTGAGGGAAGCCCAAGCCGCTAGCAAAAATTGATTTTTGGCTAGGGGCTATTTCTCACATTGTATTAACACTGCCATCCTTAGAAGCAATGCAGTAAATCGGGTTACTCTATTGAACAAGGGAGCCCAAGTCAAGCAGACAGAAGAAGAAAAGACAGGAACCTTTAGGTTTATCCTCAGCTACAATAAACAGAGTAAAACCATCAAAAAGATCATTGACAGAAATTGGCATATAATCTTAGGGGATCCTATGATAGGACATCTATTGCCAAAGAAAGCGGCAATCACATACAGCAGGGCACCCTCAATGAGGGACACCATAGTACAAAATGATCCTGGAGGCATTACGAATACTACTTGGCTGAGTCAAAGCAGAGGTTTCTTCAAGTGCAAGGCATGCAAGGCTTGCCTACATGGGGTCAATATCACAACTTATAAGACATCTTTTGGAGAACAAGAACATTTGATCACTAAATCCCTGACATGTAAAACAGACCACGTGGTCTATGTGCTGGAGTGCCCTTGTAACCTCAGATACGTTGGCAGTACTATACTGCAGGGACACAAAAGGGTACTCCAGCACATCAGGGCGATCAAAAATCAAGACCCCACCTACCCAGTGGCCCGTCATTTTGGTGAAAAACATGATGCAGATCCCCAGTACCTCCGCTATTTTTTAATAGACAGTGTACCAGCTAATAAAAGAGGGGGTGAGAGGGTGAAGGCATTGAGACGTCTAGAAACAAGATATATCCTAGACCTCGACTCTAAGTCCCCAGGAGGTCTCAATATCACAGAAGACCTTTACACATGCCTCTAACAAAGAAATAAAGTTTAAGCACTTAGATGAATTTGAGTTGTCATAACAGAGCCAGTTGTCATTCGACACTTACTATTTAAACACAGGTTTTAGATGAAACCGCTGCCAAACCACTATTTTTAGATATATTTTTTTACACGGTTTTATGGTATATTTAAGGCAACACGTTTTCGGAAAAATTAGCACCTAGCACTTTATTTAAGCGAATTTGCACATATCCCTGAGTTGCAATGTTTACAAATCCTATGTTTACAATCGCCGTACTGTATAAATATTGTCATTTATCTATTGAATGGTGGCAACACCAACACCTGGTATTTAAACCTGGACGTTAATTAGTTAAACTAAAATATAATACAAGAAGGAACTACAGTGACTCCTTTTATATATTTTGGTAAAATTTTAAAGTTATGGAAATGCAATAACTTTCAAAAATGTCTCAATACAGTACGGATACTTTTTATTATATGGTATTTTATGAAGAAAGGTTTGAAGGTTTTAAAATAATATGTAATGCATTATTTATTCAATATGTATATGTATTTTAACCTCAACCTACACCCTTTGCGATTGACAACACATGTTGTTTATGTCTATGAATTTGACATCACTATCAGGGCACTTGTCACTTTAAATTGTTACATCACTTAAAATAAAATGGGGTATATATAATGAGACACCTACCGTGTAGCGCATCATGTGATCAAGATCCCACGGGATCGAAACGCGTCATGCTGAGGTGTACCACAACAGAGCTGGAATAAACTTACTGCACCTATTTGTGGTCCGGGCTCCAATTTTTCTGCAGAGCCAATGATGGTTGGCGAATGACGAAAGGGAAGGAGGGCTTTGATATATAGATATATATATATATATCAAAGCACTCCTTCCCTTTATATATATATCAAAGCACTCCTTCCCTTTATATATATATATTTAATTTTTTTCACAAAAAAAAATAAAGGTTGCAGGGACGTTATAGTTTGGCTGGCATTTCACTCGTACAAAACCAGAGAGATTCAGCGGTTATAGTTAGCTAAGTTAACTATAACTTGCGCCCCCGCAATGCACTGTTTATGACCTCACATATGACATGGTCAATGACATCAGTGATGACATCATCCAGAGACTGTGAGTTTTTTTAAAAAGTTTATGAGTGTTAAATATATATACCTAGGTGTATTGGTGAATCAGTGGGTGTATGAGTGACTGTTTGAATGACTGAGTGGGTGCATGACTGACTGTATAATTGAGTGATTAGGTGTCTCAGTGAATGTATGGATGAGTGACTGGATGTATGAATGTATCTGTCTATCAGTTGATGTCTAAGTGGGTGGATGAGTGTGTTAGTGGGTACGTGAATCCCTATGTGGGTGATTGATTGGGTGACTATATCTATGGTTGTCTGGGTGTCTGTGTCTGTGTGTGAGGAGGTGTGTAACTGCCTGTATGGATGAGTGTCTGAATGGGGTAGTGAGTGTGCGTGTGTGAGAAGCTGTATGGGTGAGTGGGTGTCTGTATGGCTGTGTTGGTGATTAAGTGCTTGTGTCAGTATGGGTGAGGCCCTCAGGAAGCAAGGGGACCTCATCGCCCCACCAGCAGTACGCCGAGAGGCGCGTTTGCAGAGTGGTGGAAAAAGGGGCGACGCCTCTGACCACCTCTCAGCAATCCCACTGTGTGGTGTTCACTGGAGAAAGCAGGGGGGCTAGTTGGCCCCTAAGGACCCTCACCAGTGAAGGGCAAGTCATCCCCCAACCAAGAGCACGCCAGGAGGCATGTTTGCAGAGTAGTGGAGAAAGGAGGCGGGGCCTCCTGGGAGTGGCCGGAAGGGGGGCTGTGTGGTCCTCCTTCCCTTGATCCTTTTTGGCCCCGGGGACCCCATCCCCCGGGGCCTGACCCATATTTTAATTTTATATTTTAACAAAACAGGGAAGGGGACTGCCACCTCCCCGGGCCTATATTTTATTTTAATGCATGGGGGGCTCCAGCCCCCCCACGCAGCCCCGGGGACTGCCACCTCCCCGGGGCTTGATTACAATTATAATGTGTGGGGGGCTCCAGGCCCCCCATGCAGCCTCGGGGACCGTCACCTCCCCGGGTCTAATTATTTTAAATGCAGAGGGCCAAGCATTTTGAGACTCCACCTTTTTCTCGACTCCTGCTTGAAGGATCACCCCGAAACTTTCAACACAACAGCTGAAGTGAGTGGCCCTTTAGTTTTAAAAATTGTGTGAAGATTCATCAAATGGGGCCAAAGATATTGGCAAATCAAAAACCGCTTTTCCTAGGAAAACTAGGTCCTAACTATAACTACCTACTGGCGACCGCCAGGAGGTAATATATATGTGTAGTTATATATATATATCTATATATATATAATGCTCCAAAATCTCTGCACTTCCATCCAACTGGCGAACAGAGACACAAACCCAACGATGTGAGGCTAGATGTTATTTATTGTTACAACCTCGAACCTGACGCGTTTCAGATACCTAGTACCCTTGCTCACAAGTTAAGTACGAAACTGACTTCGCCATTTTAAATACAATGCTGTGTTAGAGTGTTGTCACCACGTGGTTGATAAACATAGAAAAAACACCCTGGCAATTTTATATAACACTTATGACAAGTCTGTTTTCTAAACTTTTTCATAATACAGCCATCAATGGGAACCTTATTTTTCAAGCATGAGTCACAATCATTGCTGCATAAATGCACGCATATGAGATATAAATACATAGAAATTGCACTGTAAAATTCAAGGTAATAATTTTACACAGTGAATAAATAATTAAATAATTAAAAATATTCATTCACTTATCTACTTGAAATATTACATATTAAATTCATAACACATATAATTAACATTTTGTTAAAAACATGAAAAACATAGTAATGATAAAAAACTATGTCTGTGCAAAATTGCTATAATTGTTTGTAAACATTTATAAATTAGTAGCTCATGACTGTATTTGGTACAGTACCTATCTTTTTCTTTTTCAACTTCCTGCTTAAATGCTGGAAAATACCCATACTTAATATTCAGGCTGAAATGTGCAAAATCGCAAAAGAAAAGTGCCAGTGTAACTATAAAGTGCTATACAAGATCCAAAATAGACCCTGTGTAAAGTGCTAGTGCTAATGATATTTAAAATCAATATACAACTATAACCAATAGGTAATAAGGTAATACTCTTACTTAACACAGATAATAAAAAAGGACTAAAAACCTTAAATACCTGCAGCATTCTAATCAATCTGATGTAAACGATCATAACTAAACTCATAAATTCATTTGACTGTCCAATAAACATAAGACTTTACAGGAAATGGTACAGGTCCTCTGTATTGTTCAAACCATTCGGTGTTTTACTATCCAACTCTAATATCATTTTTGACTCCAACTTTCTCAGCATCTTTTCCCTATTGCCTCCCCTCCGGGATTTGGGAATTGCTGCCACGACAAAGTACTGCAAACAATTGAGATCGTTGTTATGTATAGATTTAAAATGTCGGGCCACCGGGTAAGTAGGATCATTGTTGACAATGGCCCGCAAATGCTGCAATATTCTGACACGCACCTGTAGCTTGGTGCTGCCCACATACCTAAGACCACAGGTGCAAGTCAGAACATAAACCGCAAATTCAGTTTTGCAATTAAAACTTCCCCTGATCACAACCTTGTCTGGACTAAAAGGCGTTAAATACGAGGTAGTATTTATCCCGAACCTACATGCTCTACAGGAAGAGCACTTATTGAAACCTTGCTTCGGTTGTAGCCATTTTTTTGCTGTCGCTAGTTCGGGAAACGTCTTCACAATATGTGTAGTCATGGAAGGGCCCTTCCTATATGTGATCGTAGGTTGTGATGGTAAAATTGGAGCCAACACTCCATCTGTCATAATAATAGGCCAGTTACGCCTAATGATTGAACTGATTCTCCTCTCCTGTTTACTAAAAGCTGTGATTAATCTTGGTGCATTCATAGAGGTATCTATCTTATCTGTATGTTTCACTTGAGACAAGAGTGTATTCCTAGATTTCATATTAACTTTTTGAACTGCCTCAGTCAGATTGGTTTCACTATAGCCCCTAGCTTTAAATCTTTGTAAGGCCTCTTGTTTGCATACAGTGAAATCCTCATCTGTACTACAGATTCGCTTAAGGCGTATTAATTCTCCTAAAGGGATGCTTTTGATAGTATGCTTGGGATGCGCACTGCTGGCATGTAAGATTGTATTGCCAACTGTGGCTTTTCTATGAAGAGTTGTTGCTATACGCCCATTTTTAATGTATATTTTGACATCTAAAAATTCCACCTGTTGTTTACTAATCTGAGAGGTGAACTTTAAATTGGCAGTATTGACATTGATTCTATTAATGAAATCCTTAGCACTTGTTTCATCCCCTCTCCAAATAATAAAAACATCATCTATGTAACGCCACCATTGTGCTACATGCTTACAGTAATCAGAATGGAATGTGCGCATCAGGACCCGCTCCTCCCACCAGCCAACATGCAAACATGCATAACTGGGGGAGAAGCAGGCCCCCATCGCCACACCCCTCTTTTGTACAAACACTTCATTGCCAAACAAAAAATAATTGTTAAAAAGACACCAGGTTATTAAGTCTAAAAGCATCTTGTTATGAACATAGCAATCCAATGGTCTTGTATCCAGAAAGTGTTGTATAGCATTTAGGCCCGTTGCATGTTCTATACTAGTATATAATGATTCAATGTCTAACGTAATAAACAGCAACTCCTCAGCCCAGTCTATACCCATTAACTTATTCAATAAGTCACCGGTGTCTTTTAAAAAAGAAGGTAGTTGTTTTACCAAATCCTGCAGAAAATAGTCCACATACTCTGTTACATGTTCCCCTACACTTCCGATGGCAGAGATGATAGGTCTGCCAGGGACTGGGGCAATCTTCTTGTGGACTTTGGGAATTAAATACAGTCTGGGCAATATTGGATGTTCTACGTTTAGGAAATTATATTCCTCTGATGATATACATCCATCTCTCTTCCATTGTAATAGCCTCATTTTTAAATCGTTTTTGGCTGTATGATATTTTTTCATATCCACCTTTTCGTAGCAGGTATGGTCCTCAAGATGTTTTCGGGCTTCTGTTTTGTATTCCTTTTGAGGCCAGATAACAATATTACCTCCTTTATCAGATTTGGTAATTATTATTTCATGATTGTCACCAAGTCTTTTCATTAATTTCGAGTACTGCATTTCTTGGTAGCTTTTTTGACGTCCTTTATGTTTGGTTTGGTGATGTAGCTTTTTAATCTCCTCTATGACAACCTCATGAAAAATATCAATAGCATCTTTCGGCATTGTCGGGATAAAACGATATTTTGGCTTGAAAGGACTGATGCCCGCTCCACATTGTTTAATTTGCGCCATGGCTAGTCTTTCCTGTGTTGGCAACATATCTGTGCTATCAGAAATTTGAGTTGGCGTTTCCTCAATAAGATTATGTAAAGTCAAGAGTGCGGAAATATCTCTGGCTTGAAGTTCCCCACTGACATTGGTGGTGCTGTCATCAGATTGTACTTCTTTCAAACCTTCCTTAATGGAAAAGAACTTTTTCAATTTGAGCTTGCGAATGAAGCAAAAAATGTCAACTCTCGTGTTTGTATAATTGAAATCACTGATGGGGCAGAATGATAGTCCTAAAGCTAATAGTTGTTTCTCCGCCTCTGTAAGAGTGATTGTGGACAGGTTGACGATGGTATTTTCATCCAGGTTTACTTTTTGCGCCAGTACGTGTATTTATATATCTATATATATATATATATATATATATATATATATATATATATGTATGTATATATATATATATATATATATATTCCAAAGGTCCGCAAAGTAAAGCGCGCTCTCGGAAGTTGTTGAAAAGCAGTTTTATTTTTCCTCAATGTTACGCGTTTCGAAAGATAAACTTTCTTGATCACACACTGAGCGTTGTGACAAGGTGCAATACATACTCTTGGTACTAGGCATAGAAAGTGGACTTACAATGAAGGTCAACATTCACTTAATCACAACTGTGGCGGCCATATTGGAACATCATTATAATACATACCGCAAAGTTAATACACTATTGCCTGGTTGTAAAAGGTTGCATAGCTCGCAAATACATTATTGCAATACATAATGTAATTCGATTTGCACTTTCCGAAGGAAGGAGAAGGAAAAAACAATATAATGTCTTGTACATTATTAATATACATCATGTCAGTGTCATTAGATGTTCCAAAGGAGAGGAGGAAAGACGAAAGTAAAAGGATCACTTCTCGATGTCCTATTGTGCCAACTGTTAATACTTATTCGACTACAGTTCTTTATGGATTAACGTGTCCCCAAACAGGACCCTAACCTTGTGTAAGTGTTCCTTATCACTGTCGGTGCTTAGGCTAAGATCCGAGTGCTCGTGCTTTCTATATACAATACAAAGGAGTCTTAATGCCCGCTTAATGACCAAGGGTAACGCTAATACTACCATGCGTTCTCCCCTACTAGCGCCAAGTGGACAGTGCTCTTATTAAAGGCGAGTGCTCATATTGCGAGCAAGGTCAGGGAAATAATTAGTGTGTCTTACGCAATACTAGCGCCAAGTGGCAAAAACCGTTACGAATATGGGGTCACACATGAGGGAGAGCCCCTACTACGAATGTGGGCTCCTCCAAGGCAGTAAAGGTCATGTGCTCTCTATGTACAGTGATGCGAAACTAAATTCATAGACTCTGCATTGGGCTGGACATCCAACTGCGCTTCCTACATGTCCCTGACCTAAGTTGTGCAATGTACAGTGAAGCGATGCTAGTGCCAAGTGGCAAGAGGACCTCTGTTCATAGTCCACGAGTACCAAGTAAACAATGTGAAAAAGTGAAAATAGTAAATAGGGTAAAAAGTTCTTATCTATCCATTAAATGTTTCACTCCCAGAAGAGGGGAAGAAAAGGGTAGGCGGCCCATGATGTGCCCGTGGAAATTCGGTGGGCCCCTTCCTTTCCTCCTGTGAAAGAAGAAACAAGAAAATTAAGGGTTAAAACTGATGTGTATATACATATTAATACATCTGTACACATTGTAAAACAGTTATTTAAGCATCATGAAGGAAAAACACCAATGGAGAACAAATGTTGAACACATATTACTCCTCAATTAATTGTGTTGCTAATTCTTCATCCTGATTGTGCCCCTTTGGGTACTTGGTCTCGAGATCTAAAATCCACTTAGATTCTTGTTTTCTAAGTTTTAGTTCTCTGTTACCTCCTCTCGGACCCATCTGTACATATTCTTTGGCAAAGTAGCGTAATAGGGAACTATTGGACAAGTGGTAGTCGGCAAAATGACGTGCTACCGGGTAATGAGGGTCTTTGTTGGTTATTGCCCTTAGATGTTCAAGGACCCTTTTCTTGACCATGTGAATTGTGCTCCCTATATATCTTTTTCTGCATGGACACTCCAAAACGTAGATAACGTACGCAGTACTACATGTAAGAAATTGAGATATGATTTTATTTCCTTTATGGTTTGGTGTACTGAATTCCTTGACCATGTGGCTGGTACGGCATGCCTTACAGTGGCCACAGGGGTAGAGCCCCTTAAGGTTATGGATGCCTAAGTCACGGGGCTCTGTGATATCAGCATGCACCAGTATGTCCCTCAAGCTACGTCCCTTTCGGTATGTTATTTTAGGTCTATCTCCAATGTTGGGCCCTATTATGGTGTCGCTCTTGAGAATATTCCAGTTTTCAGTCAATATGCATGGGAAGACAGAGAGGCCATAATAAAGGAAATCGCAGAAATAGAGGAAGAACTTAAGGCGAACACTGACCAAGCTACGATCATGAAATTCAAGGAAGACCTGAAAGCAAGACTGCTTCAGCACGAGGAAGACATTAAACTAAGGAAGCAAAGAAAACTCCACCGAGATGCGCGGGATTATGAGAGCGGACGGATACTTACGTACAGTCGGAAATACGACCACATGTACAACATTCAACCACAAGATATGAATACTAAACAACAACGGAACATCGAAAAAACAGCCGTAATATCTGCATCTGCTAGTGATTCAGATACGGATGCTTCTGTAAACACTACGAGTACATCTTCAGAGGTGGAGGTCATCACAAGACCGACCACTTTTTTGGACGAATATCGTATGATGAAGAGGGGGCAGCATACGAGAAGAACATCCCCACCACAAATCACCATCACAGAGGGGCTGAGGAAATCGGGGAAGAGGAAGAGGCAGAGGAAAAGGCAGGGGCAGAGCCAACAAAGAAGGTGTAGATGCAAACAAAGGATCAAGAAAGGAAAAAGAAACAGAGCCCATGGGAACCAGACGAGGTGGCTACAGGAAGCAGCAACAATGATGGATAGCACCACGGTAAATAAAACCATTGTTAACCTCACAAACCGCACGTTATCATTTCTGGAAAAGAAAACTCTGTGTTTGGGTCTCACATTCTGCCCCACTGAATTGTTTAATTACTCGAACACACGCATTGACATGTTTAAGTTTGTCAGAAAGCTGAAATTGACTAAGTGGCATAGTCTAAAAGGTAGTAGTAGTATGGAGGGTACTACCAACAATACCATCACCCAGCCCAACCTAACAGTAGGGGATGCCAGTATCCTAATAACCATGCAACAACTCGAATCAAATGCCGAGGTCACATCCAGTGGTAATGTAAGTGGCACCACTGAGATTGCGGACATTAATACTGATAGAGCAGCCTCAACCTCCTTCAAGCCTCGATCAACATTTTATCCTAATTTACCACACGACAATATAGACAAGTTTCACGATGTGGTAACCAAGGCCCTGCTTGAATGCAAACACAAGAAAAGCCAGGGAGGCTTTAAAGCCTTCAATCTAACTGCCAAGCAAAAACACATAATTACATCACTTGCTAAAGATAAGGAAATAATAATTCATCCAGCAGACAAAGGAGGTAATATCGTGCTTCAAAGCAAAGAAATGTACATTGCTGAAGCACTCAGCCAATTGAAGAATGATAGATTCTATTGCAGTTGCAAAACTAAAACCTACAATGACAGCATCACTCTAACGTGGGGAAAACTATCAGAGTGGCACGAACAAGGGATCATTACATGGGAAGAATATCTGTTTCTCAAAAAAGATTACCCGAAACTGCCTATAATGTACTTTCTCCCTAAAATCCACAAAAACCCTCTGGCTCCTCCCGGTAGGCCTATTGTATCATCAATTGGGAGTGTGTTTGAGAATATCTCAAAATACGTGGATCATTTTCTGCAGGACTACGTGTCAAACCTTCCTTCCCATGTCAAGGACACAAAAGATTTTCTCTGTAAAATAGAGAACATTGTATGGGAAGAGGGATACTTGTTTATCACCTTAGATGTGTCCTCTCTCACTATCATAGACCACAATCAAGGGATTTGTGCATGTATGCATTACTTAAAAGATAAACATATAATGTATCTTGCACACACTACCATGCTCACTGAGATGATGCGTCTGTGCCTCCAAAACAACATCTTCATGTTTAATGGTGATCTGTACAAGCAAGTCCTGGGAACAGCTATGGGTACTTGCTTTGCCCCAAGCTTTGCGAATCTGTTCTTAGGCTTGTGGGAGGAGAAGATACGCGAAGATCTCAAGCATAGGGCAGATTTCGAAAGGGTCGTCATATGGTTACGTTACATAGACGACCTCTTCTTAATTTGGAAAGGGAGTGAACAGGAAGCGAGGAACTTCATTACTAGACTGAACGAGAATATCTATAATATTGTACTCATCTACACTATGAGTAAGGAAGAAATAGAATTCTTAGATGTCAAGGTGAAAGCTATAGAAGGCACATTGCAAACAAGACTGTTCAGGAAAGACACAGCAGGGAACACTCTCCTTCACGCTCTCAGTGGCCACCCAGACACACTCAAATGGAGTATCCCCTTTGGGGAGCTACTGAGAGCGAGAAGGAACTGCAGTGACACTGAGACGTACCAACAAGAAGAGAAAGTCATGCTCTCCCGATTCAAGGCTCGAGGGTACCCGGAGTGGGTACTCAACAGGGCAGTGTCAACCATTACTAGAGAGAGTACTCTTAAACCAAAAGAAGGGCAAGACTCTAACAAATCCCCAGAAACCAGAGTAATCCTCACTTACAACAGAGAGTCACATAAGGTACAAAAAATATTGACTGAAAACTGGAATATTCTCAAGACCGACACCATAATAGGGCCCAACATTGGAGATAGACCTAAAATAACATACCGAAAGGGACGTAGCTTGAGGGACATACTGGTGCATGCTGATATCACAGAGCCCCGTGACTTAGGCATCCATAACCTTAAGGGGTTCTACCCCTGTGGCCACTGTAAGGCATGCCGTACCAGCCACATGGTCAAGGAATTCAGTACACCAAACCATAAAGGAAATAAAATCATATCTCAATTTCTTACATGTAGTACTGCGTACGTTATCTATGTTTTGGAGTATCCATGCAGAAAAAGATATATAGGGAGCACAATTCACAAGGTCAAGATAAGGGTCCTTGAACATCTAAGGGCAATAACCAACAAAGACCCTCATTACCCGGTAGCACGTCATTTTGCCGACTACCACTTGTCCAATAGTTCCCTATTACGCTACTTTGCCATAGAACATGTACAGATGGGTCCGAGAGGAGGTAACAGAGAACTAAAACTTAGAAAACAAGAATCTAAGTGGATTTTAGATCTCGAGACCAAGTACCGAAGGGGCACAATCAGGATGAAGAATTAGCAACACACTTAATTGAGGAGTAATATGTGTTCAACATTTGTTCTCCATTGGTGTTTTTCCTTCATGATGCTTAAATAACTGTTTTACAATGTATACAGATGTATTAATATGTATATACACATCAATTTTAACCCTTAATTTTCTTGTTTCTTCTTTCACAGGAGGAAAGGAAGGGGCCCACCGAATTTCCACGGGCACATCACGGGCCGCCTACCCTTTTCTTCCCCTCTTCTGGGAGTGCACCATTTGATGGATAGATAAGAACTTTTTACCCTATTTACTATTTTCACTTTTTCACATTGTTTACTTGGTACTCGTGGACTATGAACAGAGGTCCTCTTGCCACTTGGCACTAGCATCGCTTCACTGTACATTGCACAACTTAGGTCAGGGACATGTAGGAAGCGCAGTTGGATGTCCAGCCCAATGCAGAGTCTATGAATTTAGTTTCGCATCACTGTACATAGAGAGCACACGACCTTTACTGCCTTGGAGGAGCCCACATTCGTAGTAGGGGCTCTCCCTCATGTGTGACCCCATATTCCTAACGGTTTTTGCCACTTGGCGCTAGTATTGCGTAAGACACACTAATTATTTCCCTGACCTTGCTCGCAATATGAGCACTCGCCTTTAATAAGAGCACTCGCCACTTGGCGCTAGTAGGGGAGAATGCATGGTAGTATTAGCGTTACCCTTGGTCATTAAGCGGGCATTAAGACTCCTTTGCACTGTATATAGAAAGCACGAGCACTCGGATCTTAGCCTAAGCACCGACAGTGATAAGGAACACTAGCACAAGGTTAGGGTCCTGTTTGGGGACACGCTAATCCATAAAGAACTGTATTCAAATAAGTATTAACAGTTGGCACAATAGGACATCGGGAAGTGATCCTTTTACTTTCGTTTTTCCTCCTCTCCTTTGGAACATCTAATGACACTGACATTATGTATATTAATAATGTACAAGACATTATATTGTTTTTTCCTTTTCCTTCCTTCGGAAAGTGCAAATCGAATTACATTATGTATTGCAATAATGTATTTGCGAGCTATGCAACCTTTTACAACCAGGCAATAGTGTATTAACTTTGCGGTATGTATTATAATGATGTTCCAATATGGCCGCCACAGTTGTGATTAAGTGAATGTTGACCTTCATTGTAAGTCCACTTTCTATGCCTAGTACCAAGAGTATGTATTGCACCTTGTCACAACGCTCAGTGTGTGATCAAGAAAGTTTATCTTTTGAAACGCGTAACATTGAGGAAAAATAAAACTGCTTTTCAACAACTTCCGAGAGCGCGCTTTACTTTGCGGATCTTTGGAACATTATTGCCGGTTTGAGCTCTGCCGGCTCAGTGCGCCACCAAACAGCGGGTGGATTTCCCGGGAGGGGCTTTCTAGTATCGAGTATATATATATATATATATATATATATATATATATATATATATATAGAGATAGATAGATAGATAGATAGATAGATAGATAGATAGATAGATAGATAGATAGATAGATAGATAGATAGATAGATAGATAGATAGATAGATAGATAGATAGATAGATAGAGATAGATATATATATGGGGTTGGGCGTAGGGGCCTGGCACCCATGGCTGACTATGTGTAACAGGGTAAATGGTGTCATTGTAAGTAAGGCACACATACTGTCTTTGTCAAAAAGTCACCAATAACTATAATCAAATGTGTATTTCATAAATTCAGTCATTGCAGTGTTTGATAAGAGTGATTGTTATTTTTCAAGGCACAAAGTGCAACCTTAACTCCAACCACTAAAGGTCCCCGCATTCCAGCTCAATGCGTACAGATCCAGCTCGGAGTGCTTTAAAAAAATATAGTAAGCTCTTCTAGGGTCATGGATTGAATGACCCAGGAGACTTACTTTTTCTTAAATGTTGCTGGGTGGCTGCTGCACTCCCCACAACATTACAAAGTATCTTGTTGGTGCCCGTGCCACTTCTAGGGGCACAACCAGCAATAAAATATGTACTTCTGTAAAGCCCTAGGGCATTATGGGGAGCGCCTTGCATGAAACAGTGAATAATAAATGAGGGACTTGGGCTGCTCATTTACTTTTCACTTTTTCCATTTAAAAAAAACCGAAATTGTCGGTGTGCTAGTCCCACCCAGTACAGCCACACATTTACTTTTTGTTGGGAGTCATGGAGTGAGCCCAGGGTCCTCCGTAGCCCCGCCTGTTCCCTCCAAGCAGCCTCATTCTACATGGCAGTGCTGAAACCAGCCTTTTTTTATTTAATTCTGGGGTGATGGGTGTCCATCTGGGGCACCCCACCGCATTGGTCAAGTAGGGGGCTGTGGAGAGAACCCTGAGGCCCTGCCGGCTCCCTGCCTGCTCCCATCCCAGATAGAGTGGGAAACGGCATTACTTCTACCCTACAGGAGCAGTTTTTGCTCGCACTGGGTGGGAGCAATATTGTGTCTCCCTGCCCACAAGAGAGTGGGAAGGTTGAAACATTTATGCTTCTACCCAGTGGGAGCAGGGCAGGGAATTTACGGTATCCTGGGGTTGGGGTCGCGATGCACTGCAACAGAGCTGGCCCTGAGGATTGGGGTCCCCGGGGCCTCGCAGAGGCTAGGGGAGGGGGACTGCGCATCCTCATCACTTGATTTATTATGGCCCTGGGATGGGGTACCCAGGGTCTTGCAAAGGCTCCGGGATTGGGGTTGTGAACCCCCCCCCATTTAAATAAAATGTGCCACCCCCGGGCCCTTGCCCTCCCCAGGGATTTTGTGTAGTGCGGTAAAAACTTTGAAGAAAAATTGTGTTTGGCCCTAGGGGTGTTTTTCTGAGACCCCCTCACCTGGCCTAGGAAGGCATGGTATGCCTGCCTACCCTGCCCCTTTTATGTTTTCTAATACTTTGTTTCAGGACAGGGGACGAGTCGGGAGTCCTAAAATGTCTGCCACTCTGCCCCCTCCCCGACCCTCATCGAGGCCCCACTATGGACCCTGTCCCCCCAGGCCTGTGTTTTTGGTGCAGGGGGCACATGTGGGGCCCTTTCCCCGAAGATTGGATCCAGGGACCCCATCACCTGGAACTCGATCGCAATGTACCGTGCTTTATGTTGGGGGTGCGTGCAGTTCGCAGAGTTTCAATTTGCGGAATTCCACGAAGTTACCTGAAAACTCAGTGTGATTCTATGGAGTTCTGTTCCTCCTGAAGTGACAACACAATCCTGCTTGGTGACTCCCAAAGACAGCTTAAGCTGTTTTCTAATTGCTCCAAAATGCTCAGCAGCAGTGCACACACACACACACACACACCTTCTCCCCCACCCCTTTCCTCAGGGTGTTTCATACAGATGGCGAACAAAGTACCTGGGGAGTGGGGAGCATGTGCTGAATCAGCAGATGCCGGAGTGCTTCCCTCACTGGCTTTTACCACGTGACTCCGGTGCCGAATCACACAGAAAACCACACCCTTCCTATTCATGCCTCTTGTTTCATGGCACCGCCATCCATCGCCTCTCCTCCGGTCGCTGCCCTTGTACTGCCTTCACTCCATGCTCCTTTGCAGACTTGTATTTGCTTCTTTGCACATCCACTGTACCTCTGAGCGAAACCAAACCGACTGGCCAGACAGAAACTGCTGTGGCGACTGTAGTACAGCAACAGGAGGAGAAGGGGTTTCTGCGACACAGGGGTGGAGTGAGGGCACCTCTCTTTCATGGTGGGTGTTGCAAGTTTCTCCCAGTTAACAAAATGCACATTCCAATTTAAGCAAACTGGCACCTCTTTCTGCTGAAACAACTAGTCTGAACAGAGAAACCAGCTGATCTCCCCTTTCCTGCTTCATAGCCAATGAATCACTTCCATGTGTAATGTAAACAATTATACCAAGTATAGGGATAACACAATGTTAGCTCTTAGCACAGCAGAGCGAACCTCCTGTTTGAAACAAAACGTGGCTATGTACTATCCAATTACAATTCTTTGGAAAATAAAAATGTTCACATAGACAAGTGCGATGTGTTGTTGTAACATTCTTTAATGTTTATGTGAAGATAAATGACTCATTATGAATAAACTAAAAACTGAAAATAGTGTTTCTCAATGGGGTATTACTACTACCCAATTGATTTTTACGTATACAAATAACAGCTACAAAATGGCTGTTTCTTTCCAAGTTAGGCTTGGCCTGTAGCACAATGACACAATGTAAGTAAGGCAGTCCGCTTTCTATATCTATGGCCTGAATCTTGGTGTTTACTGTTTTTGTGTGCGTTCTGCCCACGTATAAATAGTCCTGACTGTATGGAATGAAACAGTAGGGCCAGCATTTCTACTTCACTCACACTATATGGAAAGCCACTGGTGAGTGTAAATATATATTAAATTATTCTGCTTTTTGAAACTTGCTATAAATTCTGTATAAAGCTTCCAGTGCCTGGGACTGTGTCAGACACTCCTGCAGTCGCCGAGCCCAGTTCAGGGACAGGCCATGCCCTTTCCACAGGCGCACAATATATGATGCAGTCTAGCACTCCTGTATTGCGGTGGAAGTGCATGCACCCTACTTCCTGTCTGCAACAACTAATTTTTTTAATAATGGAGCATGGAGAGAGTAGAGAGGACTTCGTCAGCTTACAAAGTGATGCACGCTAGGTGCATTATGTCAGCACTGGTAGGGGATGCGGTGGGTGAGTGCCGGTAAACTCCGCTCCGCCGGCGGTTTGTGGAGTTTTCGCAGAACTCCACGCTCCAAGCAGAGTGCGGAGTAGGGAAAACTCAGCAAACTCCAGTGGTGGAGCAGAGTTTGATGCCCACCCCTACTTTATATGCTATTATATGCTATTTCTATGTGAACTATATTGTACTTTTCACTTTCTCTCAAATTTACAGTAAAGTGTCAAGCATGTTCTTGCTAGTAGCTCTGCATTTTGCTCTTGTTTGAGCCATTTCTTTTTTACATCCCATGGATAAACTTTATCAATACTTGACCTGCTAGAATACACCTTGGGCCACATTTGCTAACATTTTGCATCATGGTTGTGCCACTTTTGTGGTGCAGCTACGACCCAAACAGCTAGTAGATATTTACAAAGCAATGCAAGAGCTTATTTGCACCTCCTTGTGTGGCTTTGTAAAGAAATGTAAAGCAACACAGAATCTTGTGCTGCATTGCATTACATTTCATTCTGGGAGGTGTTCCATGGGTGAGGAATGGGCATTCCTGTGAATCCACTCATTGATTTCCATGCAATCCCAGGTTTACAAAGGTTTGTAAACCTGGCGGCAATCTGAAGTACTTCAACGAGCTGATGGCGCTCTGCCAGCTGTATTGAGATGTTGCGGCAATATACAGTAGACCACCGCGGCAGCAGTCTTCTCTGCTGGCTAACAGTACTCTGTTACTGTCAGGGTGGCGGGATTGCACAGAGCCAATTTAGCTGTTCCCGTTGTGCTGGCGGTGTCTTGGCGGCGGAGTCCTAATGGAGTGAGGCCATGGTGGTGTGGAGACAGGTAAGTACTACTTATCATTATCGCATGTACACCCACAGCCAGCACAAGCACAACACCCACCACCAAAGAAATATTTTTTTATTTGTCACTACAGGTGTGTGCATTTTACCACAATAAGTCATAAGATGAACACTCATGCATGACACATAAAGAAATTGCATGTAAGTGCAATTAAAATAAACATGAGGCGAAAGCTAATGTTAACACACGATATAGAGAGACAAGTGACACAGAAGACTGCCTTAGATTCTGGTGACAACAGGATTGCTGAGTATCGTGGTCAAGTAGTAGCAGCACAGGAAGGACTTCGACAATGGGGTTCAAGACTGAAATGGAAGTGGGAACCCGAAAAAAGGTGAGTTTTCACCTCTTTTTCTTTGTTTCCACTAACCCGAGTTTGGCGGTTTCCCCACCACAGTTGTCTCGAAGGAAAGGCAAATCTTAATCGGCTCGGCGGTCTTCTTGGCAAGACTCCCTCTGACAGCCACTTCTGGCCATGGCACCATCGATGCTCGACGAGGATTCCTGATGAAGGTTGTGGGACTGTGGCGGTCTTTCGCTCATGGACCAGCCAATATCTAATTAGGGCGGGCAGACCGCCAAGCCAGCAGGCGGGAATACCGTCAGAAAAGCAATCGGGCTTGCCCCGATCCACCAAGATCTAAATCAGGACCTTAGTTTTCACTATCATTTCATAGAATGTAATGGTGCTGTTTTATGTCCTGTTGTCAGTTTTCCCTCAATGGTTCAGAGGGAAATAATACATACTCCTTGTGTGCTGGCTGGATGCCAGAAGTAGCTCAGGTTTCAGAGGATATTGTCTCTCCCACTCCTGATTTAAGAACTTATTCCTCTCTTTTGCCTTCTTACCTAGTCTATTTCTGGAATAATTTAGGTTCACAACTCAGCAGTAAAGCTTAAATTTACTTTTGTGCTGTAAAGTTAACACTGTTTTATTGGATTGCAACACTCTGCCTAAGCATTTGGTTTTCTGTAATACAAATATTTGTGTTTTGTGCGACATGCACTAACGTCTTTATGGTATAGTAGAACTATTGAAAAAAATAAAATAAACATTACAATAAAAATAAAAAAGGATTGGCTTACAGAACAATCACTGGCAATGCCATTAGGTCTGGCTTTAAAGGAATGTTGTATGGTAATGTGAAGCATTACAAATAGATAGCATAGTACATGATATGTATTTGTGTTGAAGTGAAATACTGGAGAATAATAGCTCCCAACATATGGGCAGAGCAAAGCCCCTCTCCTGGTGATTCTCACATAATTGCCTTGCCATCGCAGCACTGTCAAGCCAGACGACAAAAACGAAACTGGAGTTTTCTATTTTTGACATCTTCTTTAATTGCCCTTACATGCTGTTGCTTGTCAATATTTCATCTATTCTCAATTGATTCTTTTTGAAGGTAGGTGGTGATAATAATGTTTATGGTACAAGTTTAGCTCAGTTTCACTCAGGCTTCTCTTCTATCTTTTCTCAGATAGTTAGAAGTGCATATTATTACTTCAAACTGTTTCCTCTCTGCAGATATAGAGGGTGGTGACATTTTCTGTGATACCATTCTTTTGAGGTGGATATTTTCCATTCCATTTTCTTCTGTTCCATCTGTTAATCTCTGCATTGTTTTTCATAATTGGATATATGATCCTGAGACATAGTATGTAAGGATAGGCCTAGCTAATATCATTCTCTTCAGGTTCTCAGCAGATTTGTCCTGTTAGATGTGCTGTTTTCTGACATTGCTCTCTGTTGCTTGGACTCAATATGCTATCATCCCTTATTGTGTTGTATGGGGCTGTAGTCAGAGGGTAGTATAATGTGCAGACAGTTTACCCTGTAAGTGAGTTGTTTGATGAAAAGAACCTCCCCCTTCCTGGAGATAGCTATCCTAGGAAAGTCTGTGAGTCCAAACATTTGTGGCTAGAGCTACTTAAAGGTTAACTGGGTGCTTCCTGGGGAGTCCGAATGGCTCAGGATCCCTACCTGAAAGCAGCACATGTTAGGCCTGACAATGAAAGGAGAGCAGCTTGAAACTGACCTGCAAAAAATATTGAACACATCTCATCCTTGCACAGTAACTAACCTACATTGTAGAAAACTGCAACTACCCAGAGAACCAGCAATGAAGTCACCCCCAGCATTTTGTAAAGAACCTTTATGACATTACCTACAAGGAGTTAAATTAGCTTAGTTAATAAAGAGTGTCCTGCCCCGTGTATGCCTAACTAAATATCGGTGGGGGAGGGGGCAGGAGGTGTACTCTAGTGGCTAAACTGCTGACTTTGGAACGAGGGGAGCTGGATTCAATTTATAGCTCTGGCACTGGGCTGTAGATAATGTGATTCTGGGCAGATAAAGTATAGAATCATTTAGTGTTTGGCAGAGTTGCAACACTTCCATTAATCTTCAGGGCTTCTGTCCTACTAAACTCTAAATTGGCTTAGGGTTTTCACTAGTTGGGCTTCAGTTGGTTTAGCCACCAGGTCAAATTGATGGTTACCCTGCCCTGTTTACACCAGGGAATTTGTCAATAGATTTCCCTGCCTAGGACCTCTATGGTATGCAGGGAGAATACCTGTATAAAAGGACCTTTGATTGTTTGTCAAGTGGAGTTTGTTTGTTATAAACAAACAGAAATGAGGAGCACTGCCAAAATAACACAGAATCCACTTGGCATTTCACTGAACCAACATTGGAGATGCTGAAGCGGCGTTTCCACTTAAGACTTAGAAATCCCCTCCAAGCAGGTGGTCTCCTGTCAGGAGAGTTGAGACCATCACGTCCTCTGACCTGACAAATCAGTCACAGTTTATGATGTAAAACACTGTAGAAGTGGTAAAATCAAGTCCTATTTTTTTTGGTCATACCTTTGAGAGTTGGTGTCAGTCTAAACATTAGTCCTTGACTGTGGTGGCAGCTTGCCATTTCAAAAACCGACAAGAGCAGCGTGCTAGGATGCAAACTCCTCAATAAATGGAAGAACAAAACAGGTCTTCTCAAAGCATATTGCTACTATACCTGGGAACAAGGTTGCTTCCTGTTTCGGCCCTACTCTATTAAGAGGGGGTGGATTTTCCCCTACATAGGGCTTCTTGCCCCCTAGGACCTTCACTTTAGCCCAGATGGTCTCAAAAACTTAGTCTTTTCTAAAGTCAATCAGCAGATAGAGACTGAATAAATGATAAATGCAAGAAGCATTGTTAATGCAGACTAAGTTGAAAAGGCAGACCTGTCAACGGCCTTTGAGGCTGAAGACAGGTGGCATTGGTAAGTGCACCGCTGCAGACTGAACAACAGCCAGTTCGTCCTA
Organism: Calotriton arnoldi; assembly: GCA_963921515.1. Lineage (NCBI taxonomy): Eukaryota > Metazoa > Chordata > Amphibia > Caudata > Salamandridae > Calotriton > Calotriton arnoldi. Next base: position 136,139 of record CAWUFW010018016.1, read on the forward strand.
AGGCAGCCTCCAGCACAGTGGCAGAAAGCCGTGAAGGACCTCGGCCCAGTAGTAACTCCCCTCAATATGAAGCTCCCATCACAAGAGCCCAGACCCATGTAAGAAAGTTCCTGAAAGGTCCACCCATCCAATCAATGAGGTAGAAGAACCTCTAACCAATGCATGTTGAGCTCCTCTTAGACAAAGAACACTTGTTTCCTGGATTTCATTGGTGACTTCACCCAGACCACCTGGGTATAAATAATGATGGGTATAAAACAGGTATTGAATACACAACTAAAGCCTATATGAGGCATATATATCCCTAATTCACTGAGTCAGAAGCCTACCCTTGCTAACTCTTTCATTCTCCACCCTCTGGGGCCAACCAAGCTATTCCTTCCCAGTGTGACCTGTACTGAGTAAGCTACCATAATGAGTGGAAAGGGTCCTAAAGTCCTGCCTTGACTATCGAGTGAAGCAAACACTGTGCCTCCTTTGTCTGGCCCTGTGTTCAGGAAGTAAACAATCCCCTCAAGCAAGAGGCTCTCTTCCCAGAGTAATACCTATAATCAAAATATTTATAGAAACACATTGCTTGCTATGGTGCCACATGGTTGTTCTCTATTGGAGACCAGCCACCCTTGTGTCCAGTCCCCAGGAAGCTTCATTTATGCTTATCATCACAGCCCATATCCAGCAGGTAACTGGAATGTCTGGACCACTGGAATGCTGTTGGACGGTGGTGAAGTTCAGTGGCCAGGCTCATGGGGCCCTGCAGTGACCCTTCACAAGTTTCACAAGGCCATATCCTGTAGCAGTAATGCAGTATACAGCCCCATCCTCCTTCACCTGTTTGTAGCCAAGCAACGGGATCATGTGCCAGCAGGCAGAAGTGATGGGAGCCCGCACACTATCCTTCTCTATCACTTGGGTCAGGCTGGAGGGTAGGGCTTTGGTCAAGCACCATCTAATGGTATGCCAGCAGGCTGATGCTACAGCCAGAAGTTGCATCAAGTTGCTGCTGGAACACTCAGACTGGTAGTTGGATTTTGTGCACTCCCTGCGCAAGGTGGTACCCAATGAAAAGGTAAGGTACAAGGTCCTTTCAATCAAAGTTTAAATGGTTCTTATTTGTGCTTGTGCCAGTTATGGATCTGTGAATTCAAAGGTTTTTCCATGCCTGTCAATGATCACTGATTACTGTGTTCCCCTAGAAGCAATCACGTTGCCCGTAGCATATGCAGATGTGAGCGGTCCATTTGATCATTTCAGCTGGACAGTGTATGAGAGCTTTTTACTTTCTTTTCTTCCACCAGACTGATAAGAAAAGGGTCTTTACTCTTCAGCTCCAGTGTTGCAGATATACCTGTGGTTATTGAATTGGTCTTTCTGATGTCTTAGGAGCTTGTCTCCTAGTTGATAAAACTGTTCTCTTGCTGATGCATGGTCTTGTAGGCCTACTGGGGATGTATTCTGTTTTAGTAATTTGGTGGCCAAGTCTGATTCTCCTACCAATCGAAATGATGAGTGAACAAATGAAGTAAATAAGAAAGGATGAGAGTTATCAAAGAAGTAAGGACATAGGTGGAAAAAGAAGGAGGAAGGAAGCATGGGAAAATGAAGGCAACGTTAGAGAACTGAGGAAAGATGGTTGCAAGGAAGGAAGGATGGAAGGCAGGAAGGAACACGAACGAAATAAGTAAGAGAAAAAGTAATGAAGGTATGAAAGAAATCGAACAGGGCAGAATGAATGGGGAAATAAGAACAGGGAGACGGTGGAATGAGGGAAAGGAACAGAAACGGAAAAAATAAGGAAGCAGGTAGGTGAGGGAATGAAGGAAACGAGGCAAAGAAGGAAGCCTGTAATTAATGAAGGAAAAAAGAAAGGAAGAAAATGGACAAGAAAGGGTGGAAATAAGAAAATTGTCAGAATTAAGGCATAAGCATACATTTGGAAAAAATAAGAAATAAAGATAAAAACTCTTAGGTTTGTGACATTGATCTCACAAAGTGAATTTCCTAAAGGGTTCACTTTGAGAAGAATGTACAAAATAGGCCTATCGAAAAAGCCTAACATGAGATTCGAATAGTCAATTTGAAATATGAGCAAACCTGCCACTCCTGATTGCTCATAGAATTAAGCACGTGTGGCGAAAATTATCTATTTCCCAAAACAAAGTAATGCGTAAATTATTTCCATTCGGTAACCTTAGTTAAAGACGGAAAATATGGTTCCAATATATTTTATTGTGTCCCATGTAACAAAAAAATTAGGTTGAGCATAAAAAGGAAATAAGTAAACAGAGGTGAAGCTCCGTGTAAAAGAATAATCCAATTTCACTTTTGGTATTCACAACATTAATTACTAAAAAATGTATAGTACCAAAGCGAATTTAAATAATGCTGTCCAGCAAATACTCTTGAGCATGGCTTTGTGTTTTTCCACATAGACTGAGCAAAAAAATTAAAAATGGGCAGATATCAACTTTGTAAATAGGATATGCTGGAGGTTTATGCGTGCCCCTCTAGCAATATTTAATATTTACGCCAAGAGCTCCGAAGATTGCCTCTGTGGCATATTGAAGTTGTGTAGAAAACAAATACAAATATGTTGTTCCAGTCAATTGTACGGCTGAAATGAATGTTCTATGTGAGAGCAGAGGTAACTTTAGTCACCAGAAAAAAGGGCTTTAAAAAGTGCCAATGTGTTGTCTGAATTGTCCATGTCTTGTTCAGGTCAGTGTTCATTACTATACTATAAGGGCACAAGTTAGCCGTCTACAGGCATTCGTAGCTTATCCAGTACATTTTTTTAAATTTTCATTATGGTAGTTGTAGTCAGTTATAAATACAGAAAGCACTGGAAGGAAAAAAGAAAACATGGACTGTGTTAGTTACTTTCCTATGGACAAATGAAAATCAAAAGCCATGTATTTAGGGACCCTTGTTATGTAACACATGGAATTAGAAGTGGGTAAACATCAGTTTGTATGTGTTTCACCAAGAAGTTCCGAATGACAACGTAGGATGCGGTGCCTATCACTCAGAATCCCAAGAAGAAAAATAAACATTTGATGACAGTTCTTCCAGAATTTTATGTTATGCACGTGTCCAATACTGATTTATTAGCAGCAGCAGCACCAGTCTTTCTTTTGCTAATGTTTAAAATAGGAAAGTACTACGTTTGTAATTGAGCTTGGATAAAAAAAAAAAATAATGATTGTAAACAGAGGCACTTCAGCTATTCTATGTTAGTTTACCAGGGCATTTTAAAATGATTGTTCTTTTGGTTGCAGTTTTAAATAACTTTTTTGTTTTGCAATATCTCGGTATTTATTTCTGTTTTACCGTGCATGGCACTGTTTTGCCCTTTTGACCCCATGATAAAAAATATATTTTCCTTTGAACGACTGTTCTTTTTTGTTGTAAGGACTCTTTAGCTCTTAGGAAACAGGACTCTACTCTTATAATGTCTGAGCACAGTCAGCTTTAGCTGTCTGGTAGACAAGTACAATAAAAGAAGCATGGAGAGAGTGGATCTTGGATCAGTCCTCTTTAGTCATTGTTTTTAATGCGTTTTTTATGGTTTACCATTGTTTGGATGTGGTATTACGGCCATAGCATTTTGTGAATGGTTATATTGTCCTATTTGAATTCATATAAGTTTTTAGTCTCAAGTAGTCCTTTGGTTAGACTAGAGTCAACGTATCCTTCTTGATGTATTTACTTTGCTGACACAATAACATTTTTAAAGCCAATGTATTCATTTTAGTTTAAGAATTGCTTTATTGATCTTCTAAAAATACATTTCTATGTATTCTTCACGTTTTCATCTGTATTTGTTTTAATTTGCTGTCTTAACAACATGCTTAGTTTTACAGTTTGTTTTTATTTACAAAGTGAAGACGTGCTCACCTAGGCTCTCTTAAAGATGCAACAACAATATTAGCACTTTTACAAAATATCCAACTCTGCAGTATTGTGCTGTGAATGCCTTTTTGAGTTCACCACTTGAAATACAAACTTCATCTTCTGACTCATTTTCATAACACTCTTTTTTGAAGGCACAGATTGACTCTGCTATAGTAGCCTTTTTAGGAAAGTAGCCCTGCTACTAGCTTCCATATTGTTGTAACCCAAGATTTTGCTTGAATTCAGAATTTTCTTTCAAGGACAGTTGGGCACAATACACACAAAGTCGCCTAACTATTACCAAACACTTTATGAATAAAAAACATTGTCTTTGCCAATGCATGTTTTGCTTCAACAGGGGGGAGAAAGGTAAGTTTAGATTAAGAGTTCAGGAAGCCATTGGACCTTTATTTTTTCTGATTACTTAGCTATTGTCTTTGCTTTTGTCTTTGCTTTTGCAGGGCAGCCATGGCGGTGACTGGGCACCCTTGTTCGTAGTCAGTGGTAGGCTGTGCCCATTGTTTACCTTCTACTCAGAAGGCTGCAATAACCACTGTGAAGCTGATAGGAAGGTTAGGCTCTCTTGATGAGGGTGGGGCCTTGCAGATGGAATGAGGCAGAAATGCAGCTGTCCCTTGTCTATGTCAGTAATGCAGAAGTGGAGTCATGCTCTAAAAGGATATTTTGTCACTCCCCATCATACAACACCGTTAAGGAATGAGGAAAATAGAGACTGACAACAGGATTTTTCTTTGAGACTTCTGTAAAGTACAGTATTTTTTATTTAACTGTTTAATTATTTTAAATGTTGCATTGATTTTGCTTTCAATAGTGCTATTACTATGTAATGTAAATCCTGTTGGAGTACCCTCACCCATGCACCCACTAAAGTTTTTCAAATGCCATACATTTCAAAGTTTCATCATCTGCTTTCCCTGTTAATTTGGTTTCAACAGATATTAGTCAGCTAAAAGGATCTACCAAACAATGTCCTCAATATTTATTTAGGATTTTAGCATTAAAAATCCAAGTTTGAGGGGCATGGCCTAAATGCCCATAAGATGGCCGCCGCTACTTAGGTTTCCCAGAGCCTCGGAGACGAGCGCAGGAGCACCGTGGGAGGTTGCCTTTTTCCCGATGTCAGTTTGAGCAGGGACGATGGGGGAGCATGTGGGGAGCAGGTAAGTGTAATTCTTGATCATGTATCAGTCGGTTTAACAAAGTTATTCCTCCCATATTGCTCCCTCCCAAATGGGCCACCATCTTGGATTTCTTCCGGCCCGGAGCAGTGCCTCAAACTCGCTCTGTCGGCCCCGCTGGGGAACAAAGCTTCAGACAGCCTTTGGACATTCTTCATGTTTTTACCCCCGATGAAGTATTCGTTTTAGGACCCTTCTCTGCATATTTATGGGTCATTCTGCACTACTTCTCCCTTAATGCTCCATTTATGTCAGGAGCTGACAGACATTTATAGCATTCCTGGTTTGAACTGATGGGGTCTGCCAACTGCTATTTATAAATCACTTTCACAGTCTTGAATATCTGGCTATTGGGAGTTTGGGCTTTGAACTGGAGGTTCCTGGTTCCTTTGGGTCATAGATTATTTCATGTCTTTGAGTGCAGACTCTGCTGCATCCTTCTTATTAAAATATGTGCCTTTGCCCATGGCCATGCCTCTTCACCAAAAAGACACTTACATCAACAATAATTAAAGGCAAAAAAGGATCCTACTTTTCTTATGAAGTCACCCCTGCCTTTGACATTAGAGGATTAGATGGAGTGAATAAAGCATTTGAAACCATTTGTGAGGGAAACGAAACTCTACACGTCACAGGATCGAGGAGAAATAATCAAGCTTAGAGTCCAGGGTGACTGAGGTAGAACAACACATCAGTGACATCCAAGATGTAACTACTAAGGTTGAGATGATCTCCGAGGAACTTTCCTTTCTTAAGCACCATACCAAGGATTTGGAAAATTGCAACAGATGCAACAATCTGCACATATATGGAATTCCTGAGGGTGCCAAGGGTTTTGATATGGTTTCCTCCTTTCTCAAGGGGCATATTCCAAAAATTGTTTGTCGAAAGGGGGCGGTTGACCTCAATTTCCAAAGAGCTCACTGCGTTGGTCCAAAACCATCAGCACCATCTCCATCAGTTCAACTAAGAGGCATTATAGTTCATTTTCTCCAGTACTCTGACTTGGTGAGGGTTTTCTGAGTGGCTAAACAAAGGAAGCTAATGCTGTGGTCGAGCCAGAAGGTCTCTTTTTCACAGGAAGTGGCTAGAGCAACAGCTACTCGGCAAAAAGAATTTCTCTCAATGAGTTCTGCACTACGGTCCATGAATGATTGATATGGCCTGGTGCATCCTTGCCTGTTCAGGATTGCCTATAAGAAGACTGTCTTTTGCATCGCCAGATGACTTAAAAAAAGTAATCTATCTCAATAGGGGGGATGAGATGGACCTCAGGAAGACATGATTTAATGTTCTTAATGACTTGTTTTTGCTTCAATTGATTTATGTATTAAGTTCTCTATGATGCTCCAGTTATATAAAATTCTTCATCTTATGTTTTTGTTGTACAGGAGTCTCCCGTCGCCTGCCTGAATCTTCATCCCAGATGTCTTGTAAATCCTGCGTACCCTCCCCCCGACCCAGAGTCTACATTTTGTTTCCTTTCCCCCATGTTGATAAGTGCTCGCTCTTTCTTAAGAAGGCTGTCATGACATTGGTTTGCTGAGTCTCCTTTTCTTATCAATGCATTGCTGATAACTACTGTTTGTCTCCAGGTGCTCTTTTCACGTTCTTCTTTTCTTTTTTGTGTTTGTTGATTTATGTTGGATGACTACCTTCTCTGCCTTTCACCATCCCATCATCTTTTTGATGATGATGATTTCTATGCTTGACATTTTTGCTTGGTTGAAGCCTTGCTGGCTTCTGACCATCCTTTTTTCACCCATTACGTTCCTTCCCTTCTCCTCCTTTCCCCACATCCTTTCTCTCTTATCTTGCAGTTCATCCTTTCTCTCTGCTCTCCTTCTTCCTCTTCTACTTTACCTCTTCTCTAACGATTCCGTCTCTAGTTCTGGTTGTTTTAATTTAAGTAAGTTGAATGTTGCTGTTTTATATATTGTACACTCCCTATTACACAAATAGCTAATAATCTGCTTATTGTGACTTGGAATGTTAAAGGTTTGCATAACCCTATTAAGAAACAAAGAATACTATCTCATCTATCTCATTTGAAGGGTAAAATTGCATTATTACAAGAAGTTCATCTTTCACATACAGACATTAATCCTCTTCAGAGAAACTGGATAGGCCATGTATATTGTTCCCCAGCTAAACAAAAAAGAATGGAGTTGTGATACTGTTACATAAATCGCTTCCAGTGGTCATTCAGAGGGAAAAGAGGGGTGATGAGGGTCATTAGATTTTGTACACCTCACCATATAACAAACGCCAATATCTTTTCTGAATATCTATCATCGCACAGGTATAGATGTTCATTTCTGCGTACAAATGTCTAAAATAATAATGTCATGCTCTCTCTAATTTGGTGGTTAGAGTGGATTGGAACCAAGTCATGGATCCTTTTATTGACAGACATTCCTCAGTCAATTACATTCCCAACAAGATGCAAAAAGCTTTTTGACAATCTATTCATTCTAGGGGACTAGCTGCTGCTTGGAGGGTTTACAACCCAAACACATATGGAACATCCTTTCTTTTCCCCTGCTCACAGCTCTAAGTCTAGGATGAATTTCATCTTCTTAATCCACAATTTACTCACCACAGTAACTAAAGTTGATATTGAGTCTATTCTAATTTCAGTTCACACACCTGTTATTCTAGATCTAGAGCTGTTACCTCTCGCATCTCGTTCCAACAGATGGCGTTTTATTAACAGCTTATTGACAGATCATACATTTGTCAAACAATTTCAGGATTTGTTTTTGACTAATATTAATCCTGATACGTCTTTTCATTTTGTCTGGGATGCTTTTAAAGTAACAGCCAGAGGATACATTATAGACTATGTCGCGGTGGAAAACAAAAAAGCCCTTAAAGAGTCTGCACTTCTACTCACCTCCATTAAAAGACTCAAGCACGAGTATTATATTTCTAACTCAAACACTACATTGAAGCGGCTTATCCAGGCCAAATTAGAATTCAATGTTAAAAGGACTGAATGGACGTCTGGAGGTTTACTAAAAATAAATGCTAAATACTATGGAGGCTGCAATAAAGCAGGTAAAATGTTAGCTAAATATTTAAAGGTCAAATCACAAAAATCCTAAAATTGGCAACAGTTTTGATCATTATGGTATTAAACCATTTAAGGATGCTGACATTCTCAAATGCTTTACAGACTTTTATCAAAAGCTATACACACCAGAACACTCTCCAATTGATGAGGCTTTAAATACTTTCTTTAATTCTCTCCCCAAACATCCTCACCAGGCACCTGATCTTTCCTCATTGGAAGATGATATCTCTCTCCCTGAAATACAGACAGCTCTCACCACCTTGCCAAAGGACAAGGCCCTGAGCCCAGATGGGTTCTCCGCTGAGTTTTGCTCTTGTTTCTCTCATATTTTGTTACCATATCTGCTATCTTTTTTTCAACACTATCTCTCTCAAAATGAGGCTCGTGGCACTTTTTTAGATGCCATGCTTTGCTTAATCCCTTACAAAGACAAAGATGTATCATCTTGTGCCAACTACAGACCAATTTCACTCATTAATATGGACTGTAAGATTTTCGCAAACATATTAGCATTACTTTTTAACAAATTTATCCCAGAATTGACTGAATTAGAACAAACTGGTATTTAAAAGGCAGAATTACAGCAGACACGTCTACAGCCTTTTTAGATAGTTTACATCTTGCATCAAGGAGCACTGTACCAGTTGCTGCCATTACAATGGACGCTGAGAAGGCCTTTGACCGAGTTAATTGGAATTTCATGCTACGAGTGCTACAATGGCATGGCTTTGGCACAAGAAATCTCAAATGTATTACCCTGCTTTATTCCTCCCCTAAAACATCTATTTACGCAAACAGCCTTTAGTCCTCCTCCTTTCCTTTTTTAACCGCGTCGCGAATTCCGCCGCGGTGCGGCGGTTTTATTAGGTGGGCGGGGCCGCGTCGGCCAACGGACGTGCGCAGCACTACGGAGGTAGTTGACCGACAGAAGCATCGAAGGGGTTAAGGGTTGCTCTGCAAGGTTGCCTACTGACACCTTTACTGTTTATATTGTCACTGGAACCTTTTCTTCAATCTCTTCGCCAATCACCATCTTTTCAAGGCTTTACACATAAGAGCACAGAAGTTGACGATGTAGTACTTTTTGTATCGAACCCATAATCTACCATGCCCACTTTTGCTGATCTTTTGGATATTTACTCCACTCTATCTGGCTATACACTTAGGGGCCGATTCCGATCTTGGCCGGTAGTGCTCCGAATCGGAATCCGATTCACCGGATCCGATTCGGAGCCCTGTATCCCGACCGAATTGTACGCGGGTCCGGCCGAGCGAGTACGATGCAAGCACCCGCGAAATCGCCGACCGACTCGAAGGCGGCTTCAACACGCTCCCACCGACTCGCATGGACACGACTCGCACCGCGCTATGGAGACGTTTCCCGGCCAGGTAAGTACGATGCGCGCCGCGAGCAGTCCGACCGACTCGCGCCGTCCGGCTCGAAAAATCTGTCGGAGCCGGACTTTGGGGGTCCGCGTCGGACCCCCCTGTATGCGTAGGCGCGCGAGTCGCACACAGGGGGGACCCATGGGTCCCCCCTACCTGTGCATGTACGCCGCGATGTGCATGGACGCGTACACGCTGTAGGGGGCGCCCTTGTCCGCCTCGCACCCATTGAGTCAATGGGAGCCCGCGTACGCGTTGTACGACTGGCTCCCATTGACTTCAATGGGAGTCCGACCGACTCGAGTCCGATAGCATGCGAATGCATCGTACTCGTCCGGTCGGACTGCCAGAGTCCGATTCGGTCGGAATTCTCTCCGGGTCCAGCTCGGTCGGAGAGATTTCCGGCCGGAATCGGAATCGGCCCCTTAATATTGGAAAATCGGAAGTTCTCCAGTTTAATAAATATTGTTTTAAGGATATGTTTGCTAACACCAATTTTAAATGGGGCACTAATTGGATCAATTGTCTAGGGATAAAATATTCCCCTTCAATAACTGACTCCACCCGGATTAATTTGAATGATGCTCAGGAAAGAATATGCAGTATATCAGAGAGGTGGTCTCCCCTTTACCTGTCTTGGCGGGGCAGATTGTTACAATAAAAATGATGATATTACCTGTCATAAACTATTACTTATCTATGCTGCCCATCAAGCTTCATTTGAAGATTTTAAAACTTTAAATAGTCTGTTTAGTAAATTCTTAATGAATGGCTGGAGGCACATATTTCATTACAGTCATTAGGTATACTTGAAGAGCAGGGAGGGATAAGTTTTCCCAATTTGCACCATTATCACTCCTCTTTCACATTAAAACAAATACTGCTTCACCTGGCTGGTGACAGGGATTCTCACCCTACTGTATGGTGTAAATTAGAAGACGCAACAATTTCTCCATTTTCTTTTTGAACTTTCACTCATTGTTCACACCCATTGAGGAAATTCTCATCCCCCACTATCAAGAACTCAATATTTCTTGCATATCTCCTTCTCACCTAGTAGGTATCATCACAACAGGCATTTCTAGAATCCTCTATATGGCATAACAAACACATTAAGCTATCCAACCGTACAATTTATTAGAAAGAATGGGTTAAAAAAGATATCATTCAAGTTAGGCAGTTATTTCAGAGTAAAGAACCTTTTTCCCCATGTGTGATTCAACACAAGTACAGTCTCTCTCCTGCTTCCACTCTCAAGCATGAACCCTTAAAGAATGCTATTATGCAACATATATCAACTCTTACTCATGAGCACTCATTCACTCCTGATCCGCTTTCTGAGCCTTTTTCCCTGTCCTTAGCTGTTAATGCCTCATATCCAGACAAACAATTGGTATATTTGCTCCTTCTACTCATTCTAAGTCTAAAGTTGAGTTATTGTGGGAAGCAGACTTACAACTCTCTTTTTGATGCAAACCTGGAATCTAATCTGTTTCAAGATTCATCACACCTTTCGCACAGCAAGCACTAAGCAAACCTTATGCTATTTTTATAATACCCTATTTTTAACTCCAGTTTCTCTTCACAAATACTACCATAATGTTGACAATACCTGTTGGACCTGTAAAACATCACCCAGTTCTTATATGCATGTGTTTTTTCATTGTCCTTCCATCATAACGTTTTAGTTGAAGTCTGGAATGTAATTTTGAGAATCTGCTCTATTAGCTTTCCTTTTGAAATTCAATATATTTTTCTGGGAAGCCCATCCCAAATTTTGGATGGCAAATGCAAATTGGTAGGTTTGTAGACCTACTTATTACAATTGTTTTGCAAATAATTACATCGAGCTGGAAAGATGCTACAATGGAAACCTTTACTAGATGGTGGAATTTATTTTGTCATCATCACATACTTGATAGAGCACACGCTGTCTCCACGCATAACAAATCATTATTCTGCTTACCCCTAACTACATATTTAAACTATACGCCAGCTCAGACTTTGGACACATCTACCACATTAAAACCTCCATGAACTATTTCATTACTTTATTCAGAACCGCGTGCTTATATACTTGAATTATCTATGAGACAATCACTTTAAAACCCAACTAATGTAAAGTTTCTCATTCCTTCTTTTTCCTTTTTCCTTTCTTTCCCTCTTCTCCTCTTCTTATACTCTCCAAATATAAAAAAACTAAATAAAAAGCTACAGGTACTGAAGTTTACATATTATATACCTGTTATGTAAGTGTACATAGTTATTTAATTTTCAGAATCCTATTATATACTAACTATCACCTTGGTTTGTTCAAATAGTGTTTGCATATACCAAAATGTTTGTAATGTACTCCTGTTGTTATAACTTTCAATAAAGCTTTTTAAAAATAAAAAATAAAAATATATATATATATATATCCAGGTTTGAAAGTATTAAATTCTCCTTAAATTTCACATGTATCTGATTGAGTAATCAATCTATGTAGTTAATCGTCCCACCCGAGGTAGCTGCATATTTGTAGGAGTCACATTATTGATTTTAAATTGCAGTTATGTAGAGAGTCTTTAACCATCATTGAGACTAAATTACTTCAAACATTCTCAACTGTGGTGAAATAGCTGAACCCTTCACTGGGATGAACCGTGGATCAGGATAATGCTTCTGGTATAATTATAAAGAATTTGGCACATTATCCATTTCATCAGCTTGATCAACATATTGGATGCCCTCACAGGTGATAGTGCGTGGGTGATAGTGCACTTCACAAATACACATAACATGTGACAGATTTATCAACAAATTAATTTTTTACTCTTCCTTCCTCCTTCAGTTTGGTCCATGCCATTGAGTGTGTGAAAGATTTAGCTGGTTCAAATACTACCATAAATTCATCATTCCTGTTACTATACCAAATCACACCACCATTCAATGGCTTACATATCAATTTATGGCTAAAAGTAGGTTCAACATGTAATCACAGCTCAACTACCTCCAGCAGAAACAGGCCTTCAGCAAAGTCATATACCAGGGGCCATATTACGAATACAGCACACTTTCCTTGTTAGTGCCATGGCGCACCTTTCAAAAGGAGTGCCCTGCGCAAACAAGGAAAGTCTACCATATTAGAATGAATGTGGTGCCCCCAGGGCAGCCGTAAACTCACGGTGCCCCCAGTGCAGGGCTTTCAAGTGGAATACAAGCAGCTGTTGAAAAGCTGCTCCATGTTTCACTGTGCAGGTGGCTACTAGCCTGCACTTTTAAGGGGGATTGGAGATTCCCTTGTGGGCGGGTGCAGTTAATGACTGCACATGCATGCAGGGGCATGTCTGTGGGGTCCAAGGGACCCCGTTTCTTCCCCCAGAGGGCTGCCTTTAGGAGGCCCACTTTCAGTGCACCCCCTGTTTGTGGCATACTCTCAGTGCACCTCTTAAAGGCATCTTTGCCTCTGTGACTACATCAGTACTCGGCGCGGTCGCAGAGGCAAAGAGATTCCCTCATTTGCATGGGGCCATGTCCCCATGCAAATGAAGGAGAGCCCTCTCATGATAGTGCTGGTGAAACATGTGCTCCAGCGCAATCTGTATTTCAGAAGGGGACGCAGAAGCATCTTTGGCCCCTTTTGTAATACCATTGTAGGTGGTATCTGTATTGTAAGAAAAACGTCACTGTTTTTAAATAGAATTCACTGCTTTTAAATTGCTAAAACTCGCAAAGGGCTTCCAACCTCTTACTGGCACTCTGATTCTGCACCGAAACACACACTCGGTGGCGCAGTGAGGTCCGATTGGGGGGCACTGAACACGGAGGCTCCATCTTGAACGGCAGTGCTCTAGTGTTTCAGGCGCCTGAGTAACATTTATAATAAAAGTATGGCTGCAGTGTGGATGTGTTAGGTATTGTGCCAGCTGGGAGGTAATCGCCAAAGTTGTGGGAAACTAGGGGAATCTAATTGCACAATTGCTAAACTGAAATGTTTGAATTTGTATGCCATAGAATTTTAATAATAATATTTACCTGTGCCACCTCTTTGTATCTGTATTTTAAGAAAAACTTCACTGTTTTTAAATAGAATTCTCTGCTTTTAAATTGATAGAACTCGCAAAGTGGTTCCAACCTCTTACCGGCACTCTGACCCTGTACCGAAACACGTGCTCTACAGTGTGGTGAGGTCCGATCAGGGTGCGGGTCACTGAACACAGAAGTGTCATCTTGAACAGCAGTGGTCTAGTGTTTCAGGCAGGCTTGTAACTTTTACAATAAAAGTATGGCTGCAGCATGGCGCGTTAGGCATTCTGCCACCTGGGAGGTAAATGCCAACATTGTGGGAAACTGGGGGAATCTAATTGCACAATTGCTAAATTGAAGTGTTTGAATTTGTATGCCATAGAATTATATCAGTAACAATAATTACCTCTGCCACCTCTGAGTATCTGTATTTTATGAAGAACTTCACTGTTTTTAACTAGAATTCACTGCTTTTAAATTGATAGAACTCGCAAGGCGCTTCCAACCTCTTGCCGGCACTCTGATCCTGTACTGAAACACGTGCTCTACGGTGAGGTCCGATCAGTGGGCGGAGCATGGAACACAGAGGCGCTGTCCTGGATGGCAGAGCTCTAGTGTTTCAGGCTCCCGAGTCACTTTTACAATAAAAGTATGGCCGCAGCGCAGACATGCTGCTGGCATACCGAAGGCACGCCAAAGGCAAGCCCGTCTGTGCCCGTCTGCGCCCGTCCGCGTCCAGACCATGATCAGCACCTGAAACCATGCTTGCAGCAGCTTAGAGGTAAGATCCCTAACCCTCTACACTACCTTGTCTTTTTTTAACCTTAACCCTACCCAGGTCTTAATAAACCTATCCACCTTGGATAGGAGGTCATTTTAGAGAACTATGTGACACGGATCCCATACAATCTCTTTGGTCTGAGAGACAATCTCCTAGTGGAGTTTAAGACCCAATGATGAAGCTACCAGTTACTAGTACATCAGTGGCAAAAATATACCATTGACTGAAAATAGCTGTTGAGGGTCCCACAGAATTTTCCATATGAGATTCTTCCACAACATTTGATCCTACTACTTTTAATATTTTTATAATCACTAACCTACAACATCCTGTGCTAATTCTTATGTTGCATTTGAAAAGGACTTTTGATTAACTTTTCAGGGGTGAAGTACTGAACATGATTCTGAATGTGAGCTTCTTGATCTCAGAGAAGGAACCCAGGATTGAATCAGTTATATTGCTGATTTCAAACATTTAGCTTTGACCGCTGATTAAAATGGTCAGGCTTTGGCATTTCATTTTAGAAGACGAATGAGAGGAGTTATAAAAGATGAACTTGTTCAAGGCAGAGTACTTGTTCAGCTTTCATTGATTTAGTGATGCAACTAGAGGAGTGTATAAAAGAAAGGAGACAAGAATGGTGACTGAAGCAAAACAGTGCTCTTGAACACCTCCCCTAGTAAATCGGTCTTGGACTCGCCGAAGGATTCCAGAAAATAATTACACCTAATCTGAACCTATGCAGCGAGGGTTCGATCAAGCAGGTACATTAAGCAAGGAAGAACAGGAAAGAAGACCTTCTGACTATTTGGGCCTTTTTGTGGAAAAGGAGATGACATTATTGAAAATAGCTTACTGAGACCTTGTCAGGTATCACCAAGGCTCCACCTTAACGAGGTTGAGAGGTTTGAGCCAGACTTTTTCAACAACTCCTTTTCCTCAACAATATCCAGTATAAAAACTGACAAATATCTTTGTACCAATACAATTACAACTACCTTCTTGAAAGATTTTGTCAATTTCAACTTTGGTTGAGTCAGGAGTTCATGATAATTATATGGACAATATTATTTTGCCAACTTGCTAATACTATGTTTACTGAAAAAGATTTCAGAAGAGATCATTGCTGTCAATGGTACTCCTTTAGCTTCTGGTCCAGTTACTGTTGGGTGCACTGGGGCACGCCAACTGAGTGCGTCCCATCTGCAGGATCAGGCATGTCCATCGAACACACCCGCATTCCTCCTTACCTGCTGCGGCCAGTGCTGCTTCTGGGTCCTCTTCTTTGGCAGCCATTCAGGGGGTGGGGGTTTGGGTCTCTGGGAGCACCATGGCTCCTGCAGGGAATGACTTGGCAGGAAGTCATAGCGCCATGATGAGTGGGACTTCATTTTCCGTAGCCCAATCCATCATGGCCGCCTTTCCCATTGATTCCTATGGAGTTGTCTCAACCCAAAATGTAGGGATTTACTTCCTTGATTTCTGCTTTCCTCTTGTGTCCTTTTACCCTATATAAACCACTCAAGATGTCTTCTGGTGAGTCGCAATGCTCTTGGATGTTCCTCTTTTGGTTATTCCTGGCCTTACATTCTCTGTGTGCTACTGTTGTGGTGGTGAATTCCAGAGGTTTTTTCTGCTTCATGCTCCTGGCTTTTTCCTTAGAGGGCACTTTCCACCTTTGTGTTTCCATTCCTGGCTGGTAAGGTAACTTCTGGAGGCGATTTTCCAAGCTTCATATCCAGAACTCTCAAACCAAGACATCTGCCTTTGCATCCAGCTCTTGAGAGTTACTCATTTCACTTCAGATTTATTAATGGACTGAAAAAAACATTGCAAGTATATTCAGTTTGATTTGATTCAAACACCCACATTTCAGATTATTATCTGAATCTTGTGATTGATAAATCACAATCCCAGTACTGACTGGGTTAACTGAATTATCACTTTAAATATGTCATATTGTCAACAGAATTGTTTCAAAAGTTGAGAGGCTGAATGAGTCTCCAGGGAAAGAGACTTAAACCCCTTGCCAGTAGTAGATTTGCCTCAGTAGTGTTACTCTTATTCTGAAGTTTTAATGAAAAAGAAGCTGACGAACTACCAGCAAATGGACCATACGATTGCCCTATAGATCTGAAAACCAGTTCTCCCATTCATATAGGAAGAACCAGCCATTAACATGACTGGAAAAGTTATCTTGAAAGAATTATATAGATTCAAATCTTAAAAAAGGCATTATCCCATTTTCACAGCCTCCAACTAGGGAACCCTTACTCTTTGTCAAGAAAACAGATGGTGAACTATGTCCCTGTATCAACTATCATGAATTAAACAAGATCACAATCAAAAATAATTATCTTCCTCTGTTTATCCAGTCAAGTACCCGTCTTCGAGCAGTGAGAGGCATAAAGACAAGAGAAGACCCAAGCCCAGGAACAAATCCAGGTCTCCCTTATAAAGCCCTGTAAGGATGACTGACTTGGATCATAATGGGTTGCCTGTGCCTTGCAGAAAGAATCCATGTTGATAACTGTAATGTACAGCTTACTGAATGGAAAAGCTTTGCAGACATGATGTTTAATGCTATACTGTTTGTCTCTACTGGGCCTGCTGACTAAGTGCAATTTGTCAAGAGCAGGTCTTCTTGGCAACAGGTGAAAGATCTTCTTCATGCAGATATAAGACCATTTATCTTCGGCAGCAACACTAGATGCAAGGATTACACTGGTAGTCTGCGAGTTCTTGAAATACCCACAGAAGGAAGGGGAAAAACTGGAGTCCATAAAAAAAACCTTCTACTGCCAAGGCCAAAAAACAAGGAGAGAAGCAAGAAAGTAGATTGCATGACCACGAGTAACATAGGAATTCCAGATGATTCTAGTGCGTGAGCAAAGCACAATTGCAATGCAACTAGACCCAAATTGATCCAAATGGATCCCCTTATATAGTTCTGGAACAGGACATGATCTAGAAGAAAAACAGCATGTAGAAACCCTCGATTTTGGTTTGTAATAACCCCCATTCAAAGAATACTCATCATGTAATTTCCATACCATATTAATATTATATGGCACAGTTGTGCAAAAAAATAAAGAATTATATATTATATATTAAAAATAAAAGGTAAACCTGACCTACAGCATTACAGAAAAGCAGTAGGTCAATATAGGAATTCTTCCTTCATGCAATGTTACAGAGACGCTGCATGTAATCAGCCAAGATGCCAAGTCGCACTGTGGGACAAGTACACCGAGAAATGAGGATACAGTGAGCAGAGCTGTCTGCATTAAACCTGCTGCTGTTGTGGTCCCCGTCTTACCCAAAAGCCAGGCAAGGATGAACTCCAAACACAATTATATGATGCCACCTACCTTCCAAGAGTCACATTATGCTAGATAACAGAGATTCTATTGGGATCCCTGATTATAGTCTGTTGTAAATGTTTCACACTGATGTCTCCCTTTCCTTTTAATGACTCACGTGTTAATATTGAATCAAGGAGTATGGGATGATAATGTGTGACACAGTATTACTGCTACACTCCTCTTATTTGCATCAATATTTTTAATGGGCAGAGGGTTGGTCTTCACTGCCAGGGCCAGCCACAGACTCACATGATTACAGTTCACAGCATTTTGGCCTTCCAGAGCTAATTTCTTAGAGTATTTACATTTATCTAGTTTCTCCCTCATGCATATATAGGCAAACTATTGCCACCAACCCCCATGCCATCTGTACTACAAACTCATTGGGACTTCACCTACACCACAACCTACACAGATCAATGCTCCTACACCATGATATCGGGACACAAAGCATGCATCCTATTTACTAGGGACTGACTAGAAGCTAAAAAGGCATTTGATTTTGTGGAATATTGGAAGCTTTTCTGTGTGATGGACAGGATGGGACTGGAATCAGGTTTCAGTCTGAGGGTAAAGTGTTTATACAGGGAACAATCTCTCTGTCCTCTGGGGGTTTACATCCCCTCCTTTAAGTGTGTCATGGAAGTCAGCCAGGGCTGCCCATGAGCCCTACTAGTATTTCTCCTGGGCTAGAGCCATTCACTATTTCCATCCAACAAAATATGGAGCTTTATGCAAGAGCGAAGCATTGCCAGTGACCAAACATATCACTTTGGCCATCTTGGAATCTGCCCCTTTCAAATGCAAACCAGCCCACTTGAAATTAATGAACGTCATAGTTAAAAGGGGCCTGGAAAATAAGGCTAGAGGCAAGCCCTCTCAGGTCCTGGGTATATGGAATACTCTACAAGGGACTTAAAAGTAAATTAAATATGCCAATCATGTGTAAACCAATTTAACCATGTTTAGGGGAGTGAGTACAAGGACTTTAGCACTGACTAGCAGTTGTAAAGTCCACAGTGTCCTAAGGATAACAAAAACTAATTTCAGCAAAAATGGATGCAAACAGGCAAACTGTTTGGGAGAATACTACCCTAAGGCTGACAGGTCTAACAGCACTGTACAAGAGTGTGTTTATTCTCCAGCTGACTCCCCATGTACTTCTCCCCCTCCATGTTCCTCTTTATCTCTCTTCTGCAGTTGCTATTCTTGCTTGCTCCCGACCCATCTTCCCCTGTAGTTCTTGCTTCCATACCTCTTCTTGTCTATTTGCTCCCCCAGCTTTGTCCACCCACCCTCTGTTGTCTGTTTACTTCCTCAACCACTTCCACCTGCCCTCCATGGTTAGATTGCTGATCAGTGCCTGCTGCTCACCCTTCCCTGTCCGCTTGTTTCTCCATCCCCTCCCTTCTACCATACATTACCAGCTTGCTGCCCCAGGCCCACCCTCCTGCTTTCTATTGCCAGTTTACTGGCTTAGCAACTCCCACCAACCCATCATTGTTAGCTTGCTTGCCCCTCCTGCCCACCCTGTATTGTCAGCTTGCTCCCCATCCCCTCCCGCCCATCCTCCATTGTGACACAATAAACAAATGGCAACTCTGTATTCCTCAGAACTTGGGTTTCATTGACAGTGTGCAAATACAGTGGAAAATATTTATACGTATTAATCCTTACTAACAGGAGAGTGGAACTGCATCCTCTTCAATTTTCTTTCCTTCAGACAAACAAGAAATCCAACATTTGCATGATAAATCACTTGTAATAAATCATAGTGGTCATACTGTCAGAGAAATATAAATAGAGTAAACCACAAGTAGTGAGATGCTCATAAAAATGGGTGTATAGTGAAAACACAAAAACAAAGCACCTCAGAGACAATTCATGTCAAGCATGGCTGCCTGTAGATATAGAAGTAAATTAGGGTGAATTTCCATTGTAAAGTTCCACCCAGTTGGTTGTAAATCTAAACAATGTCAGTCTAATTGTTATATGTTGTTGGCGGTTGGACTCCCTATTTCATCAGGACGGTAACATAGAAACACCTCCATATAAAGGGCAATAATTTATTAATACAGTCATTCCGACAGTTCCAGAACCATTAATCTTAGAAGTGTAATTATGAGAGAGATGAGGCATCAATTTGACCTTCCCAATCACAAGAGCATGTATATCAGGGAGTCCATGCCAGATATTGTTCACATTTAAAGCTTCATTGGGCGGTAGACCTGGAAACATTCTGCACAGTGGCGGAAGCAGTAAATGTCCCCAGATCTCCCCTCATTTACTTTGATCTCCATCTGAATGTGCCCATGACACCCACACTAACAGCTACGTAATTAGATTCTTATTGCACTTATGAAAATGATTAAATAACGGATTATTATGGAAATTATTAGGTTTGATGAGTATGGGGTGTATATGAGGAAACTGACTATAAGATAGCACTAGAATGAAGGGAAAATAATGTGAGTGTGCAAACAGAATCATAACAGCAGGATAATGAAGGGTCCAGAGGCGTAACACAAAGTGACTGGTTCCCCTTTAGAATGTGATGAGGGCCTCCTGAAACTCACATACCTCACAGATATCCAAAGGCTTTAAGTGAATTGGGGCCCTAGAAGAGTGGGGATCCTCCTGTGCTGTAGGGCCTGCGGGGTCCTGCATTATGCCACTGAAAGGGTCAACGAAAGTAAATCAGATGATTAGCCAAAAGGAATGTGGAGCACTGCACATTCTAAAGAACATCGGGAAAGATAAGAGTTGTTTTTCGGAATTGATGTGCATCCTAGAGATCAGTAAAGGCAAGAGGTAGTAGTGGTTTAACAATCGCACCTCATTAGAACAAATAATTTATGTGGGTACAGTACAATGATATCAAAGATTTATGGGATGGTGCTTTTTGGGTATCCCACACCCTACTATCAGAGTTGTGGGCTCAAGTTGGACCAATGATCCAATGTGTATAAACTTCAAAGAAGGAAACCATAGCACTCAGTCTTTAGTCAAAAAAATGTCGTAAGGTCCAAACAGTAATGACTTGTGTTGAACAAAACATTTATTAAAGATATCGAGGAGTTTGTGATCTTCGGCAGCATTCACATTCACATATTCATCCTTCAGAACTGGACAACAGCCGACGTGTTTCATCTCGCAGTGAATTTTTCAAGGCTTATATAAGGTATAAATAAGATCATGTGTTCCATGTATGTTGACCCACATGGAGTGGTGGGTACACAGTATACAATATCGTAGCAATCATTTTCAATAGTATTGTATGTAAATATCTCTTTTAGAAAGTAAGAGACAATGAGTCAATGTAACTAAGGGGAGCAGCTATTTCCTGCTAATCTGGCAGGGGTCAAGACTGACTGAAAATTAGGATGATGACTGTGCTGATTTCTTTGCAGTGATACAGAAAAGAGAATATTGGGGAACAGGACTTATATGAACAAAATTGAGACATCATGTGTATCAGCTGAATCTTGCTCAGCTGCTTGCATCAAGGAATTTGTCCCTGCTCTTTCATCTTATACCACAAAACTGGTGAATACTTCTGTTAAGCAAGGGAAGTACCCCTGAAACTCTAAAACATAGAAGCATTGCCCATCTTCTAATCCTAGAAAGAGACGTAACTAGACAACACCAGGAATATATTTCACACCATTAAGTCCTGCACAACCATCAGTCAGGTTTCAAGCCAATGAGATGTCTCAAAATAACATTGAAAAATCATACAAGTACCTAAACTGTGAAAGAAAACAAGTGGGGCTTTTGCTCCGTGATCTTTCTGTAATCTAACCCACCTCAGGTTATGATTAAAAGATTCCAGGTTTTTCTATGGACTTTAGAAATTGTGTTGCATTTCCTCCAACTTTACAGTAAAACACAAGATTTATTTTTCTTGAATCATCAAAGTGCAAGGTTTCATTAATGTGCTACATGAATTCCCTCTTCAACTGCTGATGATCATCATCTACTTACAGTGACTAGTATTGGACATTCACCACCACTTGCTTGTATTCTAGATGAATTCTGATCACATTCAGGTACACTATGTAAAAATCAAATAGTTTGCTTACTTCGGGACAACTAAAATGCCTGTGCCTGAATGGTTTCAAAAGTGAGGATGTGATTTTGGGCAACATTGTCATAAAACTAAAAGCCATCCAAACTGAATGACTCAGCGTTATGGAAATACAATCCCTACTGACATACAATCACATTGCCCAGACATAATTTTGACATTGCCACTTCATTGTCTCAAAATAACAAAGAGGATATGTGTGCTTACTGGTCCATCATAGACTGAAGTTAACAAGAGCACAGGTAAAGGCATGCTTCTATTACTGCACCCAAACTTACATTTCCTTCAGTTCACAACCCTATAGACAGGATTAAGCAAGTGAAATATCAACTGATCAGCACTGGGCTTGAAACAGAAAATATGTGAATACTCACAATCTCCCCTAAAAGCTCTTCAAGTGATTGTTGTTAAGCCTACTATTGAATACAAAATCATTTGCTTCATGCATGGGGTCTGGTGGAGCAAATGTCCATGCCAATATACCTGTAGAAAATGGCAACACCCTACAGTACAGAGCTTACTAATCAGGAAATGCTCACGCAAAATGGCAACAAATGCCCAACCCAATCAGAGTTCAAAATGTATATTCAACCTTGGGAGATGAATATAACTTAACGCTCTTCAAATAACCTTAAAAATGAAGTAATCAGACTATCCTTTAACAATGGAAACTAGCACAGGATTCATCCGAAATCATTCAGTGAAAGAGATTACCTCATTATTAAATCAATGAAACACAGTATGCTCCCTCCTGCTTCTCTATAGACACTAATTGTTGCCTTTACCCAAATACCACTCATAATCCAGAGTATATAAACATAAGGATAATCAAAAGTAACTTCACACCTCGAGAACCCACAATCTTTACTCATAGATTTTTGAGGTTGCACTCAATATCTAAGTATGCAGTCAGGGGCAACATGAAGACAAACGGCTGAACACCCACCACCTTGGTCATCTCATATTCTATAACTTTTAATGTCTGCACAATGAAGTGTTCATTGCAGTGCCTGCTGGCCCCAAAACAAAACGTGATTTGCTAAAACAAAAAATAGCGATGGCCTCTTCACTGTTTCTCCAGTCACAGTACTATGAACCTTAGAGAGCTAACGCAGAAAGAAACAAGCATTGGCAAAGCCAATTGGTCTGGCATTGACTACTGACCTTTTACCTTTGCAATGCTTATTTGTTTTGTGAATGTTTTCTGTATGAAGACATGTGAAACGCGGGTGACTTGCAGCTGTTTTAGTGGAGCTGCCAGTCCCAGTGCAAGTCCAGCATTGTCTAAAAGCCAAAATGTATATATTTTAATCACATAAAAGCATGTGTTGCACCAGTAATAAAGGGGACTGCTTATTGTGGGGATATGCACATTGTGCAAGACTGGAATGCTATCACTGCCCGTCAGGTAAACCAATGGTTGAAGTGAGCTGACTGGTGAAAATGAAAGGTAATTGGCACTAAGGCTGACTTAGAACCCTTGTAAGTAAGCATATGTAGAATATTTATTAAAAACAAAAGATCTCGGCTAACACCAGACATAAAAATGACTCCACACATAACTAACGAAATTACTGTGAAACGACTCCCTCCACCCTTTGTTTCTTCCCGAACTGCTTTCCAACCGTTGGTTATTAGCTGCCTACATCATCCTATCTCTATTTGAACACTGCTTCCTACCCCGTCTGTAAATCTTTAATAATGGATCATTCGATTTAGGCTTATATATTAGAATTCTCTTGTCAGCCCAATGTTCAGGTCCATTTGTGGGTTCACTTAACCCAACAGGCTTGGGATCTCTTTACTCTTTGCTCATTCTTTCTCTGATAATATGAAGAAAGTTAGACTCTTTGGGTGGCCTTATGTACTAAGTGTTTTATTGGTCACAAACCCTCAGATTCTGTAAATCGCAGGGTTTTGTGGCTGTTAAACACTTTTTGGAATGTACTAAACCCAATTAATGATTCAGAAAAGGTGTTCTGAATTATTAAATGGATTAAGCAAACAATAAGGAATCGATATTTAGAAGGGGCTTGATTAGGACGTCCCTACTAAATATTGTTTCATTATGGTATGTATTACTGTTTTTTGGTCAAAATCTAGCTACAAAACATTAATATTTCACCATCAACTCAAAGGAGGTGATAAGCCATTTCTAAATGGAAAGGGGTCCCCAAGGAACCTCTCTTACTTTGTGAAGGTTGACAACATCTTTTTTTAGGAGTAGTCAGTCATCTGTGGAACCACTGCCTATGCCTGAAGAAGATTTGTGTAACATTTCATTTTTTTTTTTAAGCATCCTAATTTCCTTTAAGAAAAAAAAAACGTTATTATTAGGAAATCACAGACATGGTGGTCTGATGACTCCAGCAGGCCCCCATCCCTGTGATTGTGGCCAATCGTAGTGGGTCACATTTTGCAACTATCCCATGCATATTATTGAAGTAGGTTGAATTGCTCCCCAGTGAGATTCAGTATTTTTGAGAACCAACCTATTAGTACTTAGGTCAGTTCTCAAAATACCAGTACATTCGGTAGAAGTCTGTGCAGAAATTGTGACCACTTTTACCAAACCCATTTTAGTACATCCCAAATTAGTAATCAAAAATTGTAAATCAGTATTAGTCGCAATTTACGATTTCTTATTTGAAAACTTTGTACATGAGGCCATATGTTTCTTACAGTCTAATAGCCTCTCATCCCTGAGGCTATGAACTTTTGGGAGTCTTTCTTCAATTGGTAGACCTCTATGGTCTCAAAGTCTTGTTCTTGCACAAAGCCCAATTGATATTCATTCCAGTTCTAAACACACACCTTTTCTATTTCTCTGTTTGCTAGCACCTAGTGTCAGGGTCGGTCTGGGAGAGAAAATAGACCCGGGCACTGAAATATAAGTGGTCCACATTTTTTAATCAGATAGCTTAAAAAGTGGCTCACATCTGCAAATCAGGTCAATTTTGAATTTGTAAAGACATGCTGCATGCGTATTTTGCAAGTTATGTGGGACTGCATGCATTTGTGTTTGCTGCAGGTAATATTTGTTTTAATATCAGAGAAATCAACAGAATAAATCGGGCCACCTGGCCATAAAATAGGCCCACAAATTGCTAAAAAAAAGTTTCACACACTGATCTTTGAGACCGGCTCATCGAGCAGTGCCTGATTGCCCTATACGCCAGTCCGACCTTGTAAAAGGAACATAGGAGGGCCCCTGGGCTTAGATAGAGGGGAGAGCAGGGGAAATACAAAAACCAACAACAAGAACCAACTCCCCAATCAATATTTTAACCAAACGGTAGTATATCCAAAGAATGCAAATGTCCCATAGAAAGGAGTATTCAAAATTTATTATATAATCTAATACATATAAAACACTAATATAAATAACATATAAGTATCTCATAGAAAACAACTATCATAAAAAGCCATAAAGTGGACATCAATTGTTATGGAGCCCCATAATCATGATCGAAAAACAATAAACAATGTGCTTGTACAAAATACAAAACAATTCACAGACATAAAACAGTGAATCAGTGCATTACAAAACAAAACAGGGTTTAGTGATATACATACAATATATAAAATTCACAAATACACAACAAATCCGACCTTGCACAGTGTGCTTTCGCACCGGTGCCTTGTCTTATCTAATGTGTAACTAACTTTCAGACTTTCTATGGATTGCAATAAGAAACCCCTCGCACTACAGGGAATACAAGCTCGAAGATGCAGATCAGTAAATACCTCTGAATACCTACCATGACCTTTTTCTAATTGATGGAAGATTTTCACCCATGATACTGTTTAAATAGTTACAGTATCTAAGATGGATACACTGTCTTCTAGAGGAGTTTAGTAACCTGAGATTTGCCCAGTCCATTGGAGTATATTTGAATCACTCATCTTTACTGGCAAACAAGAATGCCGTTTTCTGTTCTGTCGGGTCTGTCTGTGCTCTGCCCAGGCATGGAACCAAGCATTCCACTAGGGTGCGGGGGTTAGCGTAGCACACAGATTGTGCCTATCCATGGGGTGCCTGGCTTTCCACTCTGTTTTCTGTGTCTCTTGTCTGGGGATAAGTTCTTCCATGGTACTCAAGATGCCTCTCGGGATGCTTGCAAGATAGACTATCTTGCTCCTCTCTCCTCCTTATATGCTCCCTTCTTTGTGTCTCTTCTGCTCAGTGACCTGACAAAGCCTAACAATACGTGCACCTGCCTGGATGGGTATTCCATTAAACATGTGCGCACGCATCTCTATAATGTGCAGATCATTTTCGCAGTAGCTGCTGAGTGCAAAAAGATTATCTATTGACAAAATGTCACTTTCAAAACACTATTCATATCATGTCTCCCCTTACATGTCACCTCCTCCCAGCAGGTACTAGCATGCACCTTTCTCTAGGTCTATTCCTTCTAGTCACTACCAGTGGCGTCTGGTACGGAATGGGTGGCAGGCGGGGGTGTAAAGAAATATATAGCACTTACCTCTGCACGGCCGCCTTCACTCCTCCACCGTCTCTCTTTCGCTTCTCTTCCTGACTCCCGGAAGAAGGAAGCACACAAGCTCCCCTAAGCCAATCACGATGCTGCTGTCACCAGCATGTCAGCAGTGTTGTGATTGGTCTGAGTGGCCTGCTTCCGTGCCCAGACAGGGAATCGGAGCCTGTGCATGTTCTCCACCCAGGCTGTGCAATACAGCCAGGTTGGGAGCATGCTAACTGCGCATGACTGTTTGGCAGGCCCAAGACGGCCGGCCAAACCGCCATGCGCAGTTAAGTGCACATATTTCCTCCTCACCCTGCTCTGCACACTATGAATACATCACCACGGAAATAGCATTCTACAACCATCCTGCATTAACACACATCTTGCAGGCCCCGGTCTGCATGTTTGCCACAACAATGTGGAAATTTGCATAGCAAACCTCTTGGAGCCTTGTGATAATCATATTCCAAACATCATAAAGCTTTGTGAGGATGTATATTTCAGGCAGTTCACATCTATAGGGAGCCAGGTCTCAGATGTGGGATCAGCAAATACTGTGATCTCCTTCCCGTTTTCAAGCACAAATTCCATGCCCGGAGGAATCTGTTGCATTTCTAGACATCAAACCAATCACATGACACGTCAGTAGTATTTAAAATCCAAGTATATAAAGAATTGTCACAGACTTCTGTTCTTATCCCAACACACTGCACAAGAAAGGAATGAGAAGGTAGGAAAAAAGAATATTCAAAGGTGAGAGGGAGCAAGAGAGGGACTTAGGAGGGAGAAAGTTGAAGCGTTTATAGCAATATCATATAAATTCTCAGGTCTTGGAGGTTATCTGTGGTTCACTGTAGTAAAACACACCAAAAGCGCAAAATAAACTCTCAGGAAAATCTCCTGCAATATTAGATTCTCTACAGAAAAAATAACCTCTTGGCATACCTAGCAAAGTATGTTACACACCATTGTTCCCATTTTCCAGTGCCTCAGCCTGACACTGAGAGTTGAACTGTCCGTACAGTACTCTGCACTGAACTGCTTCCTGTACAGGCTTCCAAGCCCTCTGTGCAAGATAAGGCTCGTATTTACAGTAGCACAAAGAATATATTATATGTATGCAGGCAATACAGTGCAGACTACTGGTAAATAGTCCAAAAAGCAATAAAATCCAGCCACTAGCATTGCAACATTTAATTCTGGCAGTGCTTGTATAAATGTAATTCCTAATCTTTTAAGTTGCCAGCAACAGTAAAACCCTGAAAGAAATCTTTGACGTTGCAGAGCACAAACCATTTGAATTGGCTGGCATGTGAAAACAAACACAAAACAGGGAGGTTTTGAGGTTAACTGAAATTCAACAATTTGTTTTCCATCTAGGAGCGTGTACCTGGAGAGCTGGAAAGCACCTATCTACAGTTCCATGGACAATGCCAAAAGGGTACATTTTAAGTAACTGTATCTTTACCCTGTCCAAACTCATCTCTTTAAAGTTCCAAATGAGCTGTGCTGGAGAAATACATGGCGTAATAACCCGTGCAAATCTACGCGAGACTAAATGATCTCTGCTCGGGATAACAATAGCTCCTCAGTAGTGAAAATTCTCAAAATGAAGTGCAATTTTACACGAAAGCTCAGAAACCACAGACGAGGCTAATATTTTTCAGAAAAAGCCAATATCAACATTTTTGATTTCGTGTTCAATTCATGAATCTGTATGCAGGCTAATACTATCCAGATTATTCCGGGGCTTTTTGAGGTTTTCAAGAATAAGCCATTCATGGAACAGTCCCCCATTAAAGACGCTTCCATTTAGTTTCCATGCACTCATTCTTATTTACAAATTGAGGTTTCTTTGGAAAGACGTCATGCGAAATAGCTTTAACCTGTACGTGTATCACTGACTTTTTGATGTGATTGGGACATATGTCATAGCCAGAAAACATCAATTGCGCCGGCCATTGGCAAGCTGAAACTGATATTATACTGCTTGGGAGTGGTGCTGGCGAGGGATGGTGGTACTCAGGTCAATTGAGGAGCATGTAATTATTTTTTTAGAGGTGATATAAGATTCTACTTATGGGACGTTTTCAATACTCGGGCAGATTTACAAGCCCCTTGCGTCATTTTTGCACCGCCGTTGCGTCACTTTTTGTGACGCAGCGACAGCGTAAAAATGCGGCCCATTTACAATGTGACGCATCTAGGGAGATGCGTCACGTTGTAAAGCCCTGCATCACATTATACCTGCGTGAGGTATAATGTATGCAGGATGGGCGTTCCCACTTAAAAAACCTCGTAGAAGTGACGCAGTGAAATCTACAAGATTTCACTGCGCCACTTCTAGGACGCCACTGTGTCAAAACCTGGGGGCAGATTTACAAGCCCCTTGCGCCACTTTAGCGCCGCCGTTGCGTCACTTCTGTGACGCAACGGCGGCGTAGCCAGCGCCATGCTGCGGGTATTTACAACGTGACGCATCTAGGGAGATGCGTCACGTTGTAAAGCCTGCGCCACATGAAACCTGCGTCAGGTTTCATGTGGGCGTTCCGGAGCAGGGGGCGTTCCGACGCAGGAACGCCTCGCAAAAGTGGCTGAGTGAAATCTACTAGATTTCACTCAGTCACTTTTCGACCCGGTGCGTCTAAACCTTGCGCCTGCATGAAGCAGGCGTAAGGTGTGACGCACCATGTACAAGATAGGCCGGGTTGGCACAGTGCTGGAGTTGCGTCGTGCCCGCGGCACAACTCCAGCACTGCGCCAACGTTACGACGGCAGATGCGACACGCATCTGCATTTCCTTGCGCCATGATGCGCCGCATTGTAAATGCGGCGCATCAGTGGTGGCGCAAGGATGGTGATGCGTGTCGTAAGTTTCCTGGCGCATCCCTGCTGATTTGCAGGGATGCGCCAGGAATTGTAAATCTGCCCCCTGATGCCTGCTTGAAGCAGGCGTAAGGAGTGACGCAGCACAATGAGGATTGGCCTCCCCATGCATTGCTGGAGTTGCGTCGTGCTTGCGACACGACTCCAGCAATGCGTGACTTTTGAGTTAACAGATGCATCAGAATTTCTGACGCATCTATCAATATGGTGCGCCGTATTGTAAATACGGTGCATCCATGATGGCGCAAGGGTTTCTCAGGGTAGCGCAGGGAAAGTGACGCATCTCTACAGATGCGTCACTTTCTTGTAAATCTGCCCTTTAGTGTACGGCGAAGATGACGACCACGTGCCGAATCTCACTCTTCGGCTGAAGTACCATCAGGGTGCCTCCTTGTAGCACTCGTCATGGGGATAGCAAGCATGTTACGAGACAGTTCATAGGCTACCGCTTGGATCCCATGACAATAAGGGAGCACGTGAATGACAACTTATAAATATGCATGAATCAGTCTTCAGCAGTCCATTGGACTAGGTTCTAAAATCAGCCCTGAGAATTGCGTTCATACCAGTCCTATATTGTACAGAGTAAGGGTAGCGCATGAGTCAGATAAATCTGCACGAACATTTTGATGTGGGCATATTATATACATATCTACAGGAAAAATGTATGCATTCCCTCTGGCTTGTTTTTCAGGCTGGATAGCTGATAATCCCTTTATCTATCTACCCCATCATTCAGTCCCCTAATCCCGAGCCAACCAGAGGTTTTCCTCGTCACATATCACCAGTCAAGGCTGGCCTGCAGTCAATTCTCTTAAGTAAGTTCCCATTGCAGAGTATACCTCCTTATGCCCAGTATGCCCACTGAACCACTTCTCGAATGCTTTCCCATCAGATCCTTGGTGCTAACGCACCGGATGCACCACTGATAGTTATGCCCTTGCAACTTCCCTTTCACACAAGAGGAGTAACAACCTGAATCCAGGTTATTAAGGACACTGTCTCCAGTCCTGAACTTTTCACCTACAAATCATTGATATCAGGTATGTTGGTCTAATTAATTAAATGAAAGCAACAGCGTCCGTAATGACCTTGAAGGAAGTTGTCATTCAACACCAAAGCAAATAGGATGGGTCAGCTCTGCACTTTATTAGCTTCCTCGATGATAGGGAATGTAATATCTAGTCACTGACATTTCAAAAGTTTGTGCAAATATTTTACTTGCTTAACATTTTAAGCCTATTTTTCAACACCGTGAGCTGTTTATGCTAACACAATAGAACGCCTTTGGATTAAATGTGAATATTACATACCAGAAAGCTTCGGTTATCAGTACATTTGCTGTGGCCAGCCACACATCCATGCAGTGTCACATATTCTGGATTTACATGCTGTGCTTATGAGGTAAGTACATGTATTTCATATTTTTTGTTTAACTGAACTGTATCAGTGTCACTGCTCACATAATCTTGGAAAACATGGCGAATGTCATTTCTGCAAGTTGATCCCCAAGGGATGGATTGTGTATGAATCCTTCACTGTGTTTTAGAACAAACTAATGAATACAGCAGAATCTTTCCTTTGCTTGGGAACTTGCCTGCTTATGTAATATTTTTGGCAAAATCATTACAACTGCTTTTGTCTTTTTGGAGTGTGGATACCAAGAAGCATCTAATCTACCTGTGCTTTCTGGTTATCCATACTGGGGTCAGCAAAGTTACTTCTACAGAATTCAGATGGCAGTGAATCAGATCATTTGTGCAAGTGTCTACAGAGGGTGGTTGACCAGTCATAAGTAAAAAGTTAGATTGCAAAGAAATAACTAAGGAAAGTCTTTACTAACTACTCACCAATAACTGGAAAACAACTCATTTTCACAGGTTTGCAGATGATTCAGGTACGGGTTAGTAATTTGGTGCAGCTATTCAGGCCTTTGATGGTAAAGGTTCAATAGGTTAAGAAATTACATAAAGCTCAAAAGAATTTGTGGTAGTATGTGGTACAGGAATACTAAAAGAAACTTTATGCATTGCCATGCACCTCAGGGCAAGAAGTCCTGCTTGTTTCAAACCCATTGTCAGAGAAGTACTTACCTGGAACCATGAGCACTTGGTTCGCAGGTCAATGGGTAGGAGAAGTTGTACTCAGAGAAAGGGTGGGAGCCAACCTGTAAGAGAAGAGGAGAAGGGAAACATAAGGACCAGGTTCCGATGGGAGAATGCAATGGCAGAAAGGAAGGAAAAGTCTTTGAGAATACTGAACTCTTCTTGAGGGAGCCACATGATCAAAACACACCGAAGGGAGAGAAGATCCTTGGATTGGATTGGAGGAAGGCAGGTGTTCCAAAGGGAGGTATAGGCGATTCAATATAGAAATCACATTTAGACTCCTAGTAGTCGAAGGAGCAGAATGAGAAGGACGACGTAGAAAAATAAATAAAGAATGGAAGCCCTTGAGTAAAAGAGATAACATCGGGAACACATAGACAGAGGAGTTAAGAGTGCATTTATTGGGAACAGGTCACAATAAGGAAAGATAGCAAGTTTGACAGGGAGAGAAGGGACAAGAGAGACAGGAAAAGAAGATCTGGCTAAACCACAGCCACTGGCAAGAGGAGAAATAAAAGGATAAAAAGAGGCAGAAGCCAGCAAGGAAAATAATGCCTAAATACACACATATATGTATTGTGTAATATGCTACTTATTACCGTTGTTGAGGGTAGACAGGGGCCATACATTGTTTCTTTATTATCACTTGGGGGAAAGTGAAAATCAACAATATGGATACAAACAAAAACAGTTAATCTGTTGAAAGCCTGAAGGTGTCTTCTATTAACTCACACCCAGATAGTTGTTTTAATGGCTTAAAATGTTTTGAAGAACTTACATGGGCAAATAATTTACGACACCAACATTAACAGTCCTCAACTCCCCTTTCAACATTCGCCAGCTGGAAACTGAGAACATCGGAAATACAAAGTAACACGCAACCCGGATGCTCTGAGTATGAGATTCAATGCTAATGAAGCGAGAACGGAAATACTAAAGATCAGTTACTCACTTTTCTGGAAACTTCCATAGAATAATGACAATGGTGAAACCTCGCCAGCAGGCAAGTGTCTATGAACCAAGTGAGAAAGGACGATTTAAAGACACAAACACAGTCAAGACTGGTTTTGACAAAATGCACCAAGGCAGTGCACAGTGGATTGACTGGTTAGTTATATTACCTGTGCTTGGGGAGCCTCATGGGGCTCTGCGGTTTCTGTTGCACAGTTCAACTTTTTGTTGTTGCATGCTGATTTTCCCCGAGCGTCCTGAGGCTGTGCCTCCCCTCAGTGCCTGATCTGCCCTGAGACCGCGAGCCCATCAGGTCTGTTGCCTACCATCTGTGAAGATCTTCACGATACGACCGCTACTTATTGCCTCGCTCAGCACCTGAACGGCCGAATTACGAATCGAGGCCCTCGGCCACCACCGGAGGTCCCCAATCTCGACGCCAAGCCTCCCGGCGCCCCACGCCGAACAAGACTTCATGAAATGCAGCGGCTGGCGGGAGTCCAACTCCACAGTACCCGGTGAGTCTCGCCCCCCTCCACACTGCCCGAACGCCCCCGGCTTTGTAACTGTAACGCCCTACAGTGGGCTCTAACCATTGATTTCCACCTGCAATCCGTGGTGTGCAGAATCTCCTTCAAGCCTTATTTTACCTGGATATCTTAAAGTCCTAGCCATTTTCACTAGGACCAATGCAGACATCCTACGGCTCGTTGGAGTAGCAACACAGACAGTGATCTATGACGCTGCCCCTCTATGTCGACCGAGGAGCTGCACTAAACTTGTCCTTGCCAATTTATAGACCTGTTTGTTATCACAAGATTAATCAGAGACACCTGTATTATTGGTGCAATTGAAACACTACCAAGGTGATGCACAAAACCTGCCTCTGTTAATTCAAAGACCTGGTTATCCACACTAGGATCATTGGACACACCTGTATCTCTGGTGTATTGTAACTTTGATGTGTGCCCGAGATGATGCTCCGCCTTGGCGACTGAAGAGTTACAGTCCTGAGAAACCCCTTTGGGCCTCCACTGCCTGAACGTGACCCTGATCCCTCCTTCAGCCTGTTCTCTCAAGTTAGCCTCACCAGGAGACATCCAACGCTGCTGTGATATGGTTACCCGATCACCCCGCTTTTGGAGGCCATTTCAGTCACTATAGCCCCCCCAAGCTTGGGTATGCAGAGACCCTCACCTCTGCTGCGTTACTGACACTTTTCGTTCCTGGCCGCCACTGGAGAAAACTCATACACCCTGGTTTACCCCCCCCCAACCTCTCCAAAACCGCTGCAAAATCCTTCAAGCACTCCACCCTGAAAAATCACCCTGAGACATTGATCTCTGACCTGCGCTACAGCACGGACATCGGCACAGTCATTAACAACCTCATTTTCTACTCCAGAAGAACCTCCTCTTGGCGCAAAACCTTTGCACACCTCCTCAACGTACGCGCAACCAAGAACATTCCATACGGCACCAAGCTTTCAATAGTGCCCTCCTCAACCTTGCGAGCTGACCTCACCATCACTCTCTACAAAAACGGCATCGTCTTGATCCAAGCCACAACCAAAATCCTGAATAAATTTGCTGACCTTTTCACCCTCTTCAGAAACCATGTGCACGACACTGGCAGGGCAACTAACATCCGCCCTGATAAACCCACGGCCAGCCCGTCTAGCATGACTAGCATGACCAGCCACCCCCAAACCACCCCTCCAAGGTTTCCCAACATAGCTCATCCTAACCCCTCCAGCATGTCTCCCGGCCCTCCCACAGAATCGTCCCTAGACCTTTGGTCTCCTCCCCGATAGCTCCCCAATATGACTGTGATGCTGGTTCGCCTCCAAAGATCTACGATACTGGTCGAGCTAGCCCCTCTAGCTCACAAATCTCCCCTCTAAGGGTTTCAAACGCTGATCATTCTAACCCCTCTAGCACATCTCCCGGCCTGGCCAACAGAATCGCCCCTAGACCGTTGGTGCCCTCCCCGTTAGCTCCACACTCTGACCATGAGACTGATATGCCTCCAAAGTCCTACATCACAGGTCGAGCTAGTCCTCCTACCCTATCTCCTATGCATGCTGACAAAACTGCTCCTGAACCATTGCCCCCCTGCCCTTTGGCGCCCCCCTCCTCAATGGATTTCGAATCTCTGCACTCCAGAGCGGCCAAACTAACTCAGAGCATCCATACCTCCATTCTGGATCTTATGAACCTCCTTCACCTCACAGAACTCTCCTTCGCTAACCTCAAGCCCCGGCTGAACTCCACCCCCGCATATCACCGAGTTCTCCAAACTCCCGCTGCCGCTTTCCGTGAGGCACCTGCGCCCCCGCAAGCATCCATGCCACCTCTCGGAGTAAGAAACCCTAGCTCTCGTCCTCTCCTACAACGCTACCCCTGTCACCCCTTGTCCGCTTGACCTCACTGAAATGGAAATCATTGCCATCCTCTGGGATTACAACTCTGCCACAGCTACCCCCTGCCTACCTGACGTGAGTGCCGAACAAACCATCGGCACGGTCTCTATCAACCCCAACAGATCAGCGACCCTCCGAAACAGAAGTGTGATCAAAAGCAATCTAGCGACTATTCACCTGTCCGCCCCGACTCCCGACACTCCCTCTGACCCCTCTCTGTCTGGTCTCTTAATCAACTGCCGTTCGGCAGCTAAGCACGCCGCCGATATTGCCGATCTCATCTTGAACAAAAATCTCGACTTAACATTCCTAACAGAATCATGGCTCAACGAATCCTCATCTCCATGCCTGGACCTCCTAGTCCCTCCCAATTATAACATCGCAAGGCTGGACAGGCAATCTAGCAAGAAAGGTGGAGGCATCGCCTGCATCTACCGCTCTAACCTTCTTGTCACTGAACTTCGGACGTATACCACCGACTCCTGCGAATACCTCGCCCTCTCCATTTGCAGCTACTCAACCCAACTGTGCAATCTGCACATATTTTACCACCCCCCAGGCAGGAACGACTCCTTCACTGACCACATCATGGAAATCATCACAGCTAGGATTTCCTCCAACGCTAAAAACATTTTCCTTGGTGATTTCAACCTACACTGGAACGATCCCAAGGATCCCCATGTCAACGCCATCAAAGACCTCCTGGCCAATCAAGCCCTGACACAAGCCTGTTCACTCCCAACACACTCAAAAGGGGCCACCCTAGACTGGATAATCTCTAAGGAATCGACAGTCAAGCTTATCTCTATAGACCCATGTGACTGGTCTGACCACCACGCCATTGCCTTCCTACTACCTGGCACCCACAAAACTAGGGCACCTCAACCGGTTATTCCTAAACGCTGGGTCAGAGACACCAAGAACCTGGACCATAGGGAGCTGGAGGCTCGCTGCAAATCTGACCTCCCCCCCTCGCATATCACAATGGTCAGTGACCTCAACGATCACTACTATGCGACCATATCGAACATTCTAGATGACCTAGCTCCACTAAAACTGAAAAGAACCCAACTCAAAGACAGAAACCCCTGGTTCACGGGATCCCTTAACAATGAGAGGAGATCCCTCCGGCAATCTGAAAGAACCTGGAGACAGCACCCCTCTGCCGCACATCTAAAACTTCTACGCCAGGCCAGAAATACCTACAACAGAAACATCCTCAACTCAAAAAAGGAATTCTTCAGAGCTGAACTGGGGAACGCCAAGAACAGACCCCGCAAGCTCTTCGAACTGGTCAAGCACCAATCTAACAAACTGGCCAAAACACCGAAAGAAACCCCAAAGTCTCTAATATCATCCGAGGAATTCTCCTCTTTCTTTGCGGACAAAATCACAGCCTTAGGAAACGATCTCAGTTCTGCCATATACTCTCAACCCCTGCTTGACCTGCCTCCTCCTTCCGCGCCGCCCCCACCGGATTCATCTAAAAACCATGCTCACTGGTCCGACTTCAAATTCTATGACGAAGCCTCTGTCTCTAAAATACTATCCACCCTAAACCCGAATAACCATTTTAATGACCCGCTCCCCTCCAACTGCCTTACTGCTGTCGCCCATTCCATTATGCCTAGCTGGACTGCAATAATTAACGCCTCTCTCTGGCAGGGAGCGATTCCCGACTCTCTGAAAGCCGGTCAAGTCCTCCCAATTCTGAAAAAGCCATCGCTGGATCCAGCTTCCCCAGACAACTTCAGACCTATCTCCAACATCCCTCTCTTAGCCTAAAGTGCTGGAGAAGTGTGTGCATCAACAGCTGAGTCAACACATCAACAACTTCCACCTACTCGACGACTTCCAATCCGGATTCAGACCTGGGCACAGCACTGAAACCACCATGCTCCACATCGTCGACAATGCCATCCAAGCCCTTGACCAAGGCAAAACCTGTCTTCTAATCCTCCTAGACTTATCCTCGGCCTTTGACACGGTCAACCATGAAAAATTACTCGAACGCCTCAAACTCAGGATGGGATTGGATGGCCCAGTTCTTGAATGGTTCAGGTCCTTCCTCCAAAACCGTTCACAGAGATTCCTAATTAATGGCAATCTATCTGCTCCCTCTCCGGTCACGGTTGGAGTCCCTCAAGGATCAACCCTGTCCCCCACCCTCTTCAACCTTTACCTAGAACCGCTGGCCGAAGTACTACGCACTGCGAATATCTCCTACCATATGTATGCTGACGACACTCAGATCTACATAAAAACTTCATCTCTTGAGGAGATTCTCTCCCTGAACGAGGCCTTGAAATTGACTGTCCAGTGGCTCGCCTCCAAGCAACTCAAACTCAACGCAAAGAAAACTGAATTTCTCCTAATTTCCCCTCCAAAAACCAACCCTGAGATTCAAATATGGATTAAGGCTATCACAGCCTTAAATTGCCCACCGACCATCGTGGACTCGGCCAAATCCCTGGGAATTACCCTTGACAGTAACTTGAACATGCGTGACCACATCAACGCGATGGCCAAATCAGCCAGATTCCATCTCAGCTACCTAAGGAAACTGAAACCCTTCCTCGAGGCTCCTGACCTAAAAATGGCAGTCCAAGCTCTAGTCATCTCCAGACTGGAATATGGCTGTTCTACCCTCTCGGGTTTACCCAAGATCTCCCTGGCTCCTTTAAAAGCCTGCCTCAACACGGCAGCCAGACTACTTACCGGCACAAGGAAATTTGACCACATTTCTCCACACCTGAAAGCTTTGAACTGGCTTCCCCTTGAGGCAAGAATACAGCTTAAACTAGCATGCATCACACATAAGGCTCTATACTCGAATTCGCCTGCATATCTTGCTGAGAAACTTGTGGTTTCCAGAGGAACCAGAAACTCCCGGTCCGCCAAAGACCACTTGCTCCAACCTGCACATTTTCGAAAACAAGAAACCTACAACCGGCTTTCTCTGGGGCTGCACCAAGAATATGGAACTCTCTCCCGCCAGCCATCAGAAGAATCCCTTCTCTGTCACGCTTCAAAAAGGATGCCAAAACCTTCCTTATGGGTAAATTCCTCGTTTAAACTCTGCCTTCAACCACCACTGTTACCCTAATCTACCTCCGACCACTGCCGCCCCTCAAAGTAACTACTCACCCCACCAAGAAACCTGGGGTCTTGTCTGGAGTATTTGTAAATGCAAATTGTACTTACTATCCCCTATGTACCCCGCACGGGGGTCCTATTGTGAGTATTTGTAAATGTAAATTGTACATACATGTTCCTTCATCCCCCATGTATCCAGCACCCCGCCCGCTCCTAATCGACTGTATAGATCCTTTGTTTCCAAGTCTTTTGTACATTTCCTTGATTCCTGTAAAGCGCTCTGATACCCTAACGGGTCAAGTTTGCGCTCTATAAAACACAAAATAAATAAATAAATATTGATATCTCACATAAGTATTATCTAAGGTATTCGGCACCCTGACAGGTGATTAAACCTAGAATTATAGAATTCATTATGGGGCTGCATCATCTAGCTGATGACTCCCTTCAAGTTGCTTATCTGAACCAGCAGTGTCGGCACCAAAATCCAGATCAATTCTGCTTTCAGAATTAGCACGACACACCCTCAGGTGGAGGTGCAGCATGAAATTCCTCTTAGATAATTTAAGTAGCCCATCTTCTATGTTGGGAGTATTTCACGGGCCGCTCACAAATTTGTATTGTCATTTTTGTTAAAGTGGACTCTGAAGTCTCCAGTCACTTCTGCTGCCTATCTCACTGTGGAGTGGTCTTTGTGGGCACCTTTTTATTTTGGAGATGGAGATCGAGGCTTTCGGCTTACTTGCTGATATTTTCATTGGCAAGATAGTTTGCGGTCAATAGAAGGTCTTATGTCTCAGTAGTGATCCTGCTTCCCTCATTGTAAGCAGCTTTCAGGTGTGTCGTACTGAATGTCGCAAGGCTTTTGTGTTTGATTTTTCCTCACCCTGTCTACATCCATATCTATGACTATTGATGGTTAAGCATATTGCCTTCAAACTGTGTATATTTTTCTCCTTTCTTTTCTCTGCTTGGTCACATTCTTGGGTTCTTTCGTTCTTTTTTGGCAGCCCTGCTCTTATTTGGGATTTAATTTCAAGTGCAACTCTTGCTTTGCACTGGAAAGTAGCCCTGCACTAACACAAAGTATAGCTATGTCCTACTTTGCATCAAGGGTGCGTGCGATTGTTGGTACATGGGCATTTCCATGCAACCATCCATAGGTTATGACGCAAAGCCCTATCTACTAAAAATAGTAGAGTGGGCTTTGAGTCATAGGTTTACATTTCTCCGAACATTTACAACATTGCATGTGTGTTGGACTATATACCACATATCCAGTGCGTGGAAAAGTTTTAAACCATCCCTTAGCAGAGTATTTTGCACTAAAACGATGACCTTCCAGTACAAAGCCTATGCTAAGCATCACACACTGTAGTGCAAGGGTATGTGCACAGTGCAAGGCAGGCTCAAAGAGCACCGCCACAGGGGAAGAGAGAAACAGTGCCATATCTTAGGGTGCTGCACTGCTTCGTGTAAAATGTTAGTAAATATACCATGATGTTTGAATTTGTTGGATGAATAATAGCTCCAAGATGGACTTTCTAATTGAGATGCGTGCCAAATCAGATGATCCTTCTACACCTGGCATAACAATGAATTCAGTGATATCTTGGTGGATTCTGTCCTCATGTCTTTCTAATTATGGTCAAGGATAGCTCCACTACGCCTATTCTTTGATGCTGTTGTTGTGTTGTGTTTCTCTGTGGATCATTATGCACACAATGAACTGCCATTTAATTATGGCCTGTTGCTGGTCTTTAAAAGCTCTGTATTTTGTTATTTTCTATGAAGTAACCATTTAATTCAGGACTTAGTATGCAGCAAATGTGGCCAATCCCTAAGTGCTCTACAATATCTCTTATCAGGTAGCTTCTCGAGCTCCTCGAGTTCAGAGGTGCATAGTAATCTGGTGCTAGTGAATACAGTCCCATAGCAGGCAGTTACAGGATACATAGCTGCTTTACTTGTGAAGATGAGCTGGAGTTTGGCACATGTGGCATTTCTTTAACATTTCTATAACTCTGATATCCTTTGTTATGGCCTTTATGTCCCACTGACTCATGTCAGTTATCTTCTGTTGTGATTTCTTTGAGAATACAATGAAAGTCTCACCAAACAGGACTGTGTGACAGGGCTCCATCACCTCTGCAAATATCTGTTTTAAATGTCTTTGTCCATTCCAGTTTACACCTGATATTTCGGGCATCATTTGAGCATCCCTACCAACATAGTTTGAACATCTTCTGGAGTTCTTGCAATGTATGGCTAATTGGCTGACATTCAGCAGCCATTAGGGTCAAATTAATGTAAGCTGCAGTTGTTCTCAAAGTTGTGGTAATTCTCAGCAGGAGATGCTTAGGTGGAACTCTGGGGCAGGATGGGGCCTTATCACGTGTCAGTTGGGCTATAATCAATCTCTGGCTTTTAAAGGTTCCTTAGATTGGGAAGCTTTTTGACTTTCATGTTTCAGCATATTATCTGTAGGAGTTGGGAGGCAATAATTGCATTGAATAGTTTTCCCCACAACAATGTAAGATGATTTTCTGAAGCTCAAACTTATGCTAGACTGTCCTTCTCTGGAAGTAAGTATGTACCCTCAACATCAGCAAGATTCCTACTTGCATAGGAGATAATATTTACGCATCAATCTCTTCCTTGCTTGTGGTGTTCCATAATTACACCCAAACCCACTCATCTGACATCAACAGTGAACTCAGAGTGAACTCTCTACAGAGAGAGTCATTGTCCCCAGCATCATTATCCTTCAAACTCTCAAACTTTCTTTGGAATTCTGATGTCCAGTCAAAGCTGTGTTCTTAATTCAGGAAGGGTGCTTGCGGTAACCTAATCCTTGATGTACTGTGTATGGTGGATCTTAGAAAGGGCCATATGTCCCTAATGTTTTTGTACTGATATGTGAATATGGGTTATAAACCTGTCTGGGCCCAGCTGTACACATATTTATAAAGCGATACCAAAGGGGATGATGGACGGAGC
Organism: Calotriton arnoldi; assembly: GCA_963921515.1. Classification (NCBI taxonomy): domain Eukaryota; kingdom Metazoa; phylum Chordata; class Amphibia; order Caudata; family Salamandridae; genus Calotriton; species Calotriton arnoldi. The sequence continues at coordinate 176,888 of CAWUFW010018016.1, forward strand.
GTTAGAGCAAATCAAACACTCACCCCCAGTCAACTGATCTGGGTTTAATCCATCATCATTCTTTAGCTCACTCCACCACCCCAGTTCAGACATGGCCATATGCAAATCAGTCTGACCCTGTGCCTCATGGGAACAGTCCAGCCCGAACTGCCAAGCCATATCTTCCCTGGACCGGAAACAAGCATCCTGGGACCGGTTTCGGGTTCAAAACCCTCATCAGCCAAGCTATCTTGAATCCAGTGGCAAAGTGAGCAAGGGACCCACGTCTGGGCATACCCCTGCCAACTTAGGGCGAACAAAGCGATACCAAAGGGGATGATGGACGGAGCGTTAGAGCAAATCAAACACTCACCCCCAGTCAACTGATCTGGGTTTAATCCATCATCATTCTTTAGCTCACTCCACCACCCCAGTTCAGACATGGCCATATGCAAATCAGTCTGACCCTGTGCCTCATGGGAACAGTCCAGCCCGAACTGCCAAGCCATGTCTTCCCTGGACCGGAAACAAGCATCCTGGGACCGGTTTCGGGTTCAAAACCCTCATCAGCCAGGCTATCTTGAATCCAGTGGCAAAGTGAGCAAGGGACCCACGTCTGGGCATACCCTGCCAACTTAGGGCGAACAAAGCGATACCAAAGGGGATGATGGACGGAGCGTTAGAGCAAATCAAACACTCACCCCCAGTCAACTGATCTGGGTTTAATCCATCATCATTCTTTAGCTCACTCCACCACCCCAGTTCAGACATGGCCATATGCAAATCAGTCTGACCCTGTGCCTCATGGGAACAGTCCAGCCCGAACTGCCAAGCCATGTCTTCCCTGGACCGGAAACAAGCATCCTGGGACCGGTTTCGGGTTCAAAACCCTCATCAGCCAGGCTATCTTGAATCCAGTGGCAAAGTGAGCAAGGGACCCACGTCTGGGCATACCCTGCCAACTTAGGGCGAACAAAGCGATACCAAAGGGGATGATGGACGGAGCGTTAGAGCAAATCAAACACTCACCCCCAGTCAACTGATCTGGGTTTAATCCATCATCATTCTTTAGCTCACTCCACCACCCCAGTTCAGACATGGCCATATGCAAATCAGTCTGACCCTGTGCCTCATGGGAACAGTCCAGCCCGAACTGCCAAGCCATGTCTTCCCTGGACCGGAAACAAGCATCCTGGGACCGGTTTCGGGTTCAAAACCCTCATCAGCCAGGCTATCTTGAATCCAGTGGCAAAGTGAGCAAGGGACCCACGTCTGGGCATACCCTGCCAACTTAGAGGCGAACAAAGCGATACCAAAGGGGATGATGGACGGAGCGTTAGAGCAAATCAAACACTCACCCCCAGTCAACTGATCTGGGTTTAATCCATCATCATTCTTTAGCTCACTCCACCACCCCAGTTCAGACATGGCCATATGCAAATCAGTCTGACACTGTGCCTCATGGGAACAGTCCAGCCCGAACTGCCAAGCCATGTCTTCCCTGGACCGGAAACAAGCATCCTGGGACCGGTTTCGGGTTCAAAACCCTCATCAGCCAGGCTATCTTGAATCCAGTGGCAAAGTGAGCAAGGGACCCACGTCTGGGCATACCCTGCCAACTTAGGGCGAACAAAGCGATACCAAAGGGGATGATGGACGGAGCGTTAGAGCAAATCAAACACTCACGCCCAGTCAACTGATCTGGGTTTAATCCATCATCATTCTTTAGCTCACTCCACCACCCCAGTTCAGACATGGCCATATGCAAATCAGTCTGACCCTGTGCCTCATGGGAACAGTCCAGCCCGAACTGCCAAGCCATGTCTTCCCTGGACCGGAAACAAGCATCCTGGGACCGGTTTCGGGTTCAAAACCCTCATCAGCCAGGCTATCTTGAATCCAGTGGCAAAGTGAGCAAGGGACCCACGTCTGGGCATACCCTGCCAACTTAGAGCGAACAAAGCGATACCAAAGGGGATGATGGACGGAGCGTTAGAGCAAATCAAACACTCACCCCCAGTCAACTGATCTGGGTTTAATCCATCATCATTCTTTAGCTCACTCCACCACCCCAGTTCAGACATGGCCATATGCAAATCAGTCTGACCCTGTGCCTCATGGGAACAGTCCAGCCCGAACTGCCAAGCCATGTCTTCCCTGGACCGGAAACAAGCATCCTGGGACCGGTTTCGGGTTCAAAACCCTCATCAGCCAGGCTATCTTGAATCCAGTGGCAAAGTGAGCAAGGGACCCACGTCTGGGCATACCCTGCCAACTTAGGGCGAACAAAGCGATACCAAAGGGGATGATGGACGGAGCGTTAGAGCAAATCAAACACTCACCCCCAGTCAACTGATCTGGGTTTAATCCATCATCATTCTTTAGCTCACTCCACCACCCCAGTTCAAAGACATGGCCATATGCAAATCAGTCTGACCCTGTGCCTCATGGGAACAGTCCAGCCCGAACTGCCAAGCCATGTCTTCCCTGGACCGGAAACAAGCATCCTGGGACCGGTTTCGGGTTCAAAACCCTCATCAGCCAGGCTATCTTGAATCCAGTGGCAAAGTGAGCAAGGGACCCACGTCTGGGCATACCCTGCCAATTTAGGGCGAACAAAGCGATACCAAAGGGGATGATGGACGGAGCGTTAGAGCAAATCAAACACTCACCCCAGTCAACTGATCTGGGTTTAATCCATCATCATTCTTTAGCTCACTCCACCACCCCAGTTCAGACATGGCCATATGCAAATCAGTCTGACCCTGTGCCTCATGGGAACAGTCCAGCCCGAACTGCCAAGCCATGTCTTCCCTGGACCGGAAACAAGCATCCTGGGACCGGTTTCGGGTTCAAAACCCTCATCAGCCAGGCTATCTTGAATCCAGTGGCAAAGTGATCAAGGGACCCACGTCTGGGCATACCCTGCCAACTTAGGGCGAACAAAGCAATACCAAAGGGGATGATGGACGGAGCGTTAGAGCAAATCAAACACTCACCCCCAGACAACTGATCTGTGTTTAATCCATCATCATTCTTTAGCTCACTCCACCACCCCAGTTCAGACATGGCCATATGCAAATCAGTCTGACCCTGTGCCTTATGGGAACAGTCCAGCCCGAACTGCCAAGCCATGTCTTCCCTGGACCGGAAACAAGCATCCTGGGACCGGTTTCGGGTTCAAAACCCTCATCAGCCAGGCTATCTTGAATCCAGTGGCAAAGTGAGCAAGGGACCCACGTCTGGGCATACCCTGCCAACTTAGGGCGAACAAAGCGATACCAAAGGGGATGATGGACGGAGCGTTAGAGCAAATCAAACACTCACCCCCAGTCAACTGATCTGGGTTTAATCCATCATCATTCTTTAGCTCACTCCACCACCCCAGTTCAGACATGGCCATATGCCAAATCAGTCTGATCCTGTGCCTCATGGGAACAGTCCAGCCCGAACTGCCAAGCCATGTCTTCCCTGGACCGGAAACAAGCATCCTGGGACCGGTTTCGGGTTCAAAACCCTCATCAGCCAGGCTATCTTGAATCCAGTGGCAAAGTGAGCAAGGGACCCACGTCTGGGCATACCCTGCCAACTTAGGGCGAACAAAGCGATACCAAAGGGGATGATGGACGGAGCGTTAGAGCAAATCAAACACTCACTCCCAGTCAACTGATCTGGGTTTAATCCATCATCATTCTTTAGCTCACTCCACCACCCCAGTTCAGACATGGCCATATGCAAATCAGTCTGACCCTGTGCCTCATGGGAACAGTCCAGCCCGAACTGCCAAGCCATGTCTTCCTGGACCGGAAACAAGCATCCTGGGACTGGTTTCGGGTTCAAAACCCTCATCAGCCAGGCTATCTTGAATCCAGTGGCAAAGTGAGCAAGGGACCCACGTCTGGGCATACCCTGCCAACTTAGGGCGAACAAAGCACTACCAAAGGGGATGATGGACGGAGCGTTAGGATGCTTGTTTCCGGTCCAGGGAAGACATGGCTTGGCAGTTCGGGCTGGACTGTTCCCATGAGGCACAGGGTCAGACTGATTTGCATATGGCCATGTCTGAACTGGGGTGGTGGAGTGAGCTAAAGAATGATGATGGATTAAACCCAGATCAGTTGACTGGGGGCGAGTGTTTGATTGGCTCAAACGTTCCGTCCATCATCCCCTTTGTATCGCTTTGTTCACCCTAAGTTGGCGGGGGTATGCCCAGACGTGGGTCCCTTGCTCACTTTGCCACTGGATTCAAGCAAGCCTGGCTGATGACGGCTGGAATGCCAGAAACCGGTCCTAGGATGCTTGTTTCCGGTCCAGGGAAGACATGGCTTGGCAGTTCGGGCTGAACTGTTCCCATGAGGCACAGGGTCAGACTGATTTGCATATGGCCATGTCTGAACTGGGGTGGTGGAGTGAGCTAAGAATGATGATGGATTAAACCCAGATCAGTTGACTGAGAGTGAGTGTTTGATTGGCTCAAACGTTCCGTCCATCATCCCCTTTGTATCGCTTGTTCGCCCTAAGTAGCGGGGTATGCCCAGACGTGGGTCCCTTGCTCACTTTGCCACTGGATTCAAGCAAGCCTGGCTGATGGCGGCTGGAATGCCAGAAACCGGTCCTAGGATGCTTGTTTCCGGTCCAGGGAAGACATGGCTTGGCAGTTCGGGCTGGACTGTTCCCATGAGGCACTGGGTCAGACTGATTTGCATATGGCCATGTCTGAACTGGGGTGGTGGAGTGAGCTAAGAATGATGATGGATTAAACCCAGATCAGTTGACTGGGGGTGAGTGTTTGATTGGCTCAAGCGTTCAGTCCATCATCCCCTTTGTATCGCTTGTTCGCCCTAAGTTGGCGGGTGTATGCCCAGACGTGGGTCCCTTGCTCACTTTGCCACTGGATTCAAGCAAGCCTGGCTGATGATGGCTGGAATGCTAGAAACCGGTCCTAGGATGCTTGTTTCCGGTCCAGGAAGACATGGCTTGGCAGTTCGGGCTGGACTGTTCCCATGAGACACAGGGTCAGACTGATTTGCATATGGCCATGTCTGAACTGGGGTGGTGGAGTGAGCTAAAGAATGATGATGGAATAAACCCAGATCAGTTGACTGGGAGTGAGTGTTTGATTGGCTCAAGCGTTCCGTCCATCATCCCCTTTGTATCGCTTTGTTCGCCCTAAGTTGGCGGGGTATGCCCAGACGTGGGTCCCTTGCTCACTTTGCCACTGGATTCAAGCAAGCCTGGCTGATGACGGCTGGAATGCCAGAAACCGGTCCTAGGATGCTTGTTTCCGGTCCAGGAAGACATGGCTTGGCAGTTCAGGCTGGACTGTTCCCATGAGGCACAGGGTCAGACTGATTTGCATATGGCCATGTCTGAACTGGGGTGGTGGAGTGAGCTAAAGAATGATGATGGATTAAACCCAGATCAGTTGACTGGGGTGAGTGTTTGATTGGCTCAAACGTTCTGTCCATCATCCCCTTTGTATCACTTTGTTCGCCCTAAGTTGGCGGGGGTATGCCCAGACGTGGGTCCCTTGCTCACTTTGCTTCTGGATTCAAGCAAGCCTGGCTGATGACGGCTGGAATGCCAGAAACCGGTCTTAGGATGCTTGTTTCCGGTCCAGGGAAGACATGGCTTGGCAGTTCGGGCTGGACTGTTCCCATGAGGCACAGGGTCAGACTGATTTGCATATGGCCATGTCTGAACTGGGGTGGTGGAATGAGCTAAAGAATGATGATGGATTAAACCCAGATCAGTTGACTGGGGTGAGTGTTTGATTGGCTCAAACGTTCCGTCCATCATCCCCTTTGTATCGCTTTGTTCGCCCTAAGTTGGCGGGGTATGCCCAGGCGTGGGTCCCTTGCTCACTTTGCCACTGGTTTCAAGCAAGCCTGGCAGATGACAGCTGGAATGCCAGAAACCGGTCCTAGGATGCTTGTTTCCGGTCCAGGAAGACATGGCTTGGCAGTTCGGGCTGGACTGTTCCCATGAGGCACAGGGTCAGACTGATTTGCATATGGCCATGTCTGAACTGGGGTGGTGGAGTGAGCTAAAGAATGATGATGGATTAAACCCAGATCAGTTGACTGAGGGTGAGTGTTTGATTGGCTCAAGCGTTCCGTCCATCATCCCCTTGTATCGCTTTGTTACGCCCTAAGTTGGCGGGGGTATGCCCAGACGTGGGTCCCTTGCTCACTTTGCCACTGGATTCAAGCAAGCCTGGCTGATGACGGCTGGAATGCCAGAAACCGGTCCTAGGATGCTTGTTTCCGGTCCAGGGAAGACATGGCTTGGCAGTTCGGGCTGGACTGTTCCCATGAGGCACAGGGTCAGACTGATTTGCATATGGCCATGTCTGAACTGGGGTGGTGGAGTGAGCTAAAGAATGATGATGGATTAAACCCAGATCAGTTGACTGGGGGTGAGTGTTTGATTGGCTCAAACGTTCCGTCCATCATCCCCTTTTGTATCGCTTTGTTCGCCCTAAGTTGGCGGGTGTATGCCCAGACGTGGGTCCCTTGCTCACTTTGCCACTGGATTCAAGCAAGCCTGGCTGATGATGGCTGGAATGCTAGAAACCGGTCCTAGGATGCTTGTTTCCGGTCCAGGGAAGACATGGCTTGGCAGTTCGGGCTGGACTGTTCCCATTAGACACAGGGTCAGACTGATTTGCATATGGCCATGTCTGAACTGGGGTGGTGGAGTGAGCTAAAGAATGATGATGGATTAAACCCAGATCAGTTGACTGGGGTGAGTGTTTGATTGGCTCAAGCGTTCCGTCCATCATCCCCTTTTGTATCGCTTTGTTCGCCCTAAGTTGGCGGGGGTATGCCCAGGCGTGGGTCCCTTGCTCACTTTGCCACTGGATTCAAGCAAGCCTGGCTGATGACGGCTGGAATGCCAGAAACCGGTCCTAGGATGCTTGTTTCCGGTCCAGGGAAGACATGGCTTGGCAGTTCGGGCTGGACTGTTCCCATGAGGCACAGGGTCAGACTGATTTGCATATGGCCATGTCTGAACTGGGGTGGTGGAGTGAGCTAAAGAATGATGATGGATTAAACCCAGATCAGTTGACTGGGGGTGAGTGTTTGATTGGCTCAAACGTTCTGTCCATCATCCCCTTTTGTATCACTTTGTTCAGCCCTAAGTTGGCGGGGTATGCCCAGACGTGGGTCCCTTGCTCACTTTGCTTCTGGATTCAAGCAAGCCTGGCTGATGACGGCTGGAATGCCAGAAACCGGTCTTAGGATGCTTGTTTCCGGTCCAGGGAAGACATGGCTTGGCAGTTCGGGCTGGACTGTTCCCATGAGGCACAGGGTCAGACTGATTTGCATATGGCCATGTCTGAACTGGGGTGGTGGAATGAGCTAAAGAATGATGATGGATTAAACCCAGATCAGTTGACTGGGGGTGAGTGTTTGATTGGCTCAAACGTTCCGTCCATCATCCCCTTTTGTATCGCTTTGTTCGCCTCTAAGTTGGCGGGGTATGCCCAGACGTGGGTCCCTTGCTCACTTTGCCACTGGTTTCAAGCAAGCCTGGCAGATGACAGCTGGAATGCCAGAAACCGGTCCTAGGATGCTTGTTTCCGGTCCAGGGAAGACATGGCTTGGCAGTTCGGGCTGGACTGTTCCCATGAGGCACAGGGTCAGACTGATTTGCATATGGCCATGTCTGAACTGGGGTGGTGGAGTGAGCTAAAACAGCCATCACATTGCATGCGGTCATTACAACGACCGCGTTGTTACATCGCAGTACCATTACAACGCAAGTCATTACAACAACTTGCTCTAGGGGGCGCGCTGGACTTAGGAATAGTATCATCTACTATTCCAACTCCAGTGTGTGCAACAGTAGGGAAGGTGTTGGAATAGTAAATTATACTATTCTTTAGTTTAGAGCGCCCCCTAGAGCAAGTCGTTGTAACGACTTGCGTTGTAATGGTTCTGCGATGTAACAATGCGGTCGTTGTAATGACCGCATGCAATGTGATGGCTGTTTCCCCTTTGGACCACCCAGTTTCCATTTTCACTGCTTCCGTCTCTCTTCTCTCTTTTATCTCTGCCATGCACAGGATGTTAGGGAGTGATATTGCTTGCTTACGCAGTCATTAATGGAATGACATATGACTGAATCATTTAAAGAGGGGCATCCATATGCCATCAGTTATTGAATATGTGGAAGTCACAGTATATCATAAGCCTCTGCAGCTATGTAAAGTATGCATACATTGATGCACTTGGAAGTTGCCAGGCAGTGTTGAATGCTTTCTGCTGATAGTCAATGTTCAGTTGTGAGTTAAATTTCGCCCTGAGGTCCCCATTCCCCAGGACCTGATGACAGTAGTGTCCCGGGAACCCAATCCCCTAGGACACTAAATTGTTCTCTGAGTGTGGGATGGGAATACAATCCTACCTCCCCGCCCCAAGTCTTCCGGATAGGGAAAGTAATGCAGACTAATGCAGCAGGCTCCTGCTGGTGCCCAGGATGAGTGCTGGGAGGGGATTTAGTAAGGCCAGGGGCTCTGGGTCTCCAACGCATCTCCCAACTTCAAATATGTTTTTGGGTGTCCTGGGGAGGACCAGGGCATCTATTTTGTTTTAAAAAGAGCGGCCAGCTCATTCACGGTCCAACAGAATGCCAGCAACAAAACAAACTTGTTCCCTCGCCATGCACAGTGTTGTTATCAATGATGCCTTTCAGTTGTGATTAAGGATAACTTCAATGCAGTCAAATAACATGTCATATGTGAGGTTATGCATAACATATTCTAAGATATATCACAATGGAGGGCTGGAGGCGATTTACAGACCTGCAAGGGTTTGTTCCCCTACTTCATATAACAAAAACACAGAAAGAAACACTTGGGTCTATGTCCATAAATAGCCTCGCTGGAAGCCTAACCACCAAAGAGAGTCCCTTTTATAGGATGGTTTCCCTCACCCACCATAGGTGGCATGCTTCATCATTGGGGAACCTCCTTGTATCATGATGCCCGGTCATGGTATGGGCTACAACACCCTCACAGAGAGGTAGTTGCTCAGGGATGTTGTGCTAAGACAGGTATATGCTAAATACCCATTTGTGGAGTTAGGGGTGGTGAGGACAGCAGAGAAAATGCAGAAGAGTGATTAAAGCTAACTCCAGGGTTAACAAAAACTTTATTCAGGTGACCCCGGGCCAGGGTTCAAAACAGTGTGGCACTGCAGGAATAATTAAACCCGCTTGTGTGTCACCAAGGTCGACATGTTTCAGCCTATGACACAGACGGTGTTGGAGCTTTCTTCAGGAAATAAGAGTGCTCCTGCTCAAAGTTCTCAAAACAAAAAAGCATAAATCGTATTATTACTACATACAAAACCATCCCGGGATCCCATGGAGCATCAGAAGGGTAAGGATTCACTGGGTGTGCCCGCTGTGGTCAGATGTCATGCCTTAATCAACCTTGGCGTGGTGCTCAAGGGCAGGAGAATCTCTGTCCTCTAAAGCCCGGCACCAGCCATTTGCTCATCATGCCAAGGAAGGGAGGAGCTCAGGGTTAGTTTTAATCACTTTTCTTCATTTGCTCTGTTGCCCTTAGCACCCTAACTCGGTTCCATGTTTAAATATCGATGTTAAAAATATTGATGAAAAAAATATCGATGTAAAAATATCGATTACAAAAATATCGACTCCCTATACTTAAACAGGTAAGTACAATAATATCGACACAAAAATATCGATGTAAAAACATATAGAAGTAAAAAATGTCGATCTTAAAAAAATTACATAACTTAAATAAAATTAATTAAATAATATTAATATTATTAACAAAATAAATTAAATTTAATATATATTTTAACTAATTATAACAAATAAACTTAATTTAATAAATATAAACACAAAAAAATGTGTACATATACATATATTTACTTAAATACATTTTATTAACTATTATCTTTATTTTATTTATAAACTTTTTAAACTATATAAAAATAAAATATACACATATATACATAATTTAATATAAGATAATATATTCTATATTTAATTAACACATTAAACTATTAAAAAAGAATAAAACATACATTTAATAACAAAATAAACACATTAGTAGGGAAAGCGCTGGTTAGCAGAGGGGTAAAAATTACTATACCCACTCCAGTGAGTGCAACAGTAGGGAAAGCGTTGGATAGCGTAGGGGTAAAAATTACTATTCCCACTCCAGTGAGTGCAACAGTAGGGAAAGCGCTGGATAGCGGAGGGATAAAAATTACTATTCCCACTCCAGTGAGTGCAATAGTAGGGAAAACGCTGGATAGCGGAGGGGTAAAAATTACTATTCCCACTGCAGTGAGTGCAACAGTACGGAAAGCGCTGGATAGCGGAGGGGTAAAAATTACTATTCCCACTGCAGTGAGTGCAACAGTAGGGAAAGCGCTGGATAGCGGAGGGGTAAAAATTACTATTCCCACTCCAGTGAGTGCAACGGTAGGGAAAGCGTTGGATAGCGGAGGGGTAAAAATTACTATTCCCACTCCAATGAGTGCAACAGTAGGGAAAGCGCTGTATAGCGGAGGGGTAAAAATTACTATTTCCACTCCAGTGAGTGCAACAGTAGGAATGCGCTGGATAGCGGAGGGGTAAAAATTACTATTCCCACTGCAGTGAGTGCAGCAGTAGGGAAAGCGCTGGATAGCGGAGGGGTAAACATTACTATTCCCACTCCAGTGAGTGCAACAGTAGGGAAAGCGCTGGATAGCGGAGGGGTAAAAATTACTATTCCCACTCCAGTGAGTGCAACAGTAAGGAAAGTGCTGGATCCCACAACAATAAAAAACAAAAACGTCACATTTTTAATTAAATTTATTTTCCAATATTAACATTATTAAAATTTAAATTTAAATATATTATTATTAACAAAGATAATAAAAAATCATTAATTACACATTAATTAACACTATAATATCCACAACACACACCTAAAATTAATTACACAATTACAATTACTAATTACTAATTAATTAATGGAAATTAATTTTAAAATATTTAATTATTAATCAATAAACAATTAATTATTTACCAACCTTGCCACCATTTACACATATAAACACCACAACACACACCTAAAATTAATTAAACAATTAACATAATTATTTCTTAATTGATTAATTGTAATTAATTAACAACTAATTATCAAACAATTATTAATTAATCAATTAAAACATTTAACTCTAGAAATTCACAATTATACATATTAATTATTCAATAAATTTTATATAATTAAATTACTTCCCACCCTATTCCCCTATAAACCCACAACCCGCTACGGAACTAAAAACGCAAAATTAAACTTAAAATAAATTGATAACTAGTAACATTTTAAAACATATAATAAAATGACAAACAATTCTCATTAAAAACACTAAAATACATAATATTATTAATAATTCGATATTTTTGTCAACTATATTTTTGTAAACGATATTTAAGACGTCGATATTTTTGTAATCGATAGTACTTACCTGTCAGTCGATATTCTTGTCAACTATATTTTTGTTGTCGATGTTTCTTCCCCACGATATTTTTGCGGCGATATTTATGTCCCTCGATATTTCTCCGTCGATATTCCTGCTCTGCACCCCCTAACTCAACAATTGGGTATTTATATATTCCTCTCTTACCACAAAAGCATCCCTGAGCTCCTCCCTCAGAGGGAGGGGGTTGTAGCCCGTATCATGACTAGGCATCATGATACGAGGAGGTTCCTCAATGATGAAGCATGCCACCTATGGTGGGTGAGGGAAGCCGACCTATAAAAGCAACACTCATCAATGGTTGGACTTCCAGCGAGGCTATTTATGCACATAGACCCAAGGGTTCCTTTCTGTGTTTTTGTAACATATTCTAAGGCCAACTGAACTGTCTGTGCTCAGTAGGGATTTGTATCCACTGCTAGACCTAATTTCTTTACCATCAAGATGGCAATCAAATTTTTTTTTGCATTATTATGTTGCAACAGTTTTCGGCACTAATCCATGTATAGGGGCAAAGAATGCGATGGCGCTGCGCTCACCATCCAATTCCAACCTGCCACCCCACTTGATCCCTGCTGAAATTATTGCCTTTGTAATAAGGGGCATTATTGTTAGAGCCAATAATGTCGCTACATGTTACAGCATCACATAGATGCCCTTGTTTTGAAAAACAAATGAATTGAATTTTTTCAATAAGAAGCATTACAGGATACCCACAACTATACCCTTTCAAGCATCCATAAACATCTGAGTATCCCACCAGGTAGACCTATTGTATCTGGATGCAGTTCTATTTTAGAACATTACAATATATGGGATTCTGCAATTCCTATATAAACGTCAGTCTCTAATTTCATTAAAATCAGTGACTTGTGATGCACCCTGTCACCAATTATAAAGCAAAGATGTCAGACTATTATAAGATATTTCAATCCATTTCTGATGTCAGAATGCCTGCTGTCAGAGCCAGCAGCCCAGGTGAAAGACAGGTCAGGTCACAGAACATAATTGAAGCAGCTGTTTAAAGCAAAGAAAAAGGAACGTTGCTTCTCTTTCTTCTGCTCTATTTTAATAGCTTACAATGACAAGCAGAGAGAATATGTTTATTTTTTTTGCACTCCAGAAAAGCTAGAATCTTTCTACATGTTTCTACACATTCCAAGCTACTGAAGCTTTTTTTTTTTTTTTTTAAACACAGACTTGTATTGAACTGTTTCTAATATCTGTTTGCAACAAATATCTAACATGTTTTTGATCTGTTTAATTTTTCACTAGAGGTTTTATTTTTATTCCTAATGTTTGCAAACATGCTCGGTCTTTCATAAGAAAGAGCTACACACCAAGGGTTTATATTGTGTGTAGGAAAAGTGATATGTGACCATGAACTATATGGGATAAAGTACCCCCTGGCGTATATGAAAAGTGCAATGCAAGTCCCCTCAGAGTTCCATAACCTTATAAAGGAACTCGGCCTTCGACCTTGTTACTCTATATGTTTATGGAACTCCTCTGTGACTTGCAATATCCTTATAATGTACAGAAGGGGGTACTTTATCCCTTATAAAATCAATATGTGACCTATTCCTTAAATGACTTGTTCCCAAGACATGTGCATATGTCAGAGACAATATAGATTTTACACAACATATTGAGACTTTCTGTCTGACACTTTGACACAACATCTAGTGACCATGGACATTCAGTCACTTTATACCAAGAGCATCTTCAAGTACAAAATATCTTTCAATATTTTGTTTGTCTTCTTCAGACAAAAACAACTGCAACTTCTAAGAAAAAGTTGCATTGTCTTTGGGGCCATACAGTCCTTTATAGAAGCTATGCACACATTCTTTGATACCTTCAATAGTGGTATGCTTGTTACTCTGTGAGTCCAACATGGCATCTATAATTATCCCACTAGCTTTAGCTTTCCGAAAGAAGAATGTAGAGCAAGCCTCATTTTCCTCCAACCAAACCATTTATAAAATCATTGTACAATGTGGATATTCTCTGCTTGCACAACATTATGGCAGCTTTTACATCAACTCCATACTCTAAAAGCTTGGACAAATTCTGGAACTGGATTTGTAAATGGTTGATTCTGCATTTTCTTTCTCTAGCCACTCTAGTTCCCTCATGAATAAAGAAGGACTGTACATGGATCTTAATATCCTCCCACCACCCACTTTTTGAGGGAAAAATTATTTTTAGTGATTGCCAATTCTGGTAATGATACCTAAACGTTTCACAGGTGGCCTTGTTTTTGAGTAGAGTAGTATGCTCTGCTGGGTGAATGTATGGTCCAACGAAGAGGCTTCTTTTAATCAAGCAGTAATATTGGATTGTCTTGCCCTGGACCACGCTCTGAAAATCCCTTGACTTAAATACATTAAAGATTCATTCAGTGCCCTGGGAAGACCTGATATTTTTATGAATCATGAGTCAGTAAAGAAGGTGGACAAAAAGTTAATCAAAGACCTATTTTTTAAAACAAGTAGCGCCGTGTGTGAAGGAAAGGAGCTTAATAAGCCTACGGTAAGAGCCCATGCTCTAGTGAAATCAGTGCCGGGCATGGAACCCTACCTTTCCATTTTAACTAGACCCCATGAGCGTTTTTTAATCACTCGTTTTAGACTGAATATGTTTCACCATTTAGTTGCCTCTCCTCCTGGTTTTATTGTGCGAACCGAGGATAGAGACTCCTGTGGCTGCAACAATAGGTCTCCACGGGATATTTTACATTTTGTCTTTTTATGTAAATATTTTACGCATCCCAGATGACAATTTCTTAAATCTTATTTAAAAGAAATGGGATTTAGACAGGCACGTGTTGCTCTCTTGCATTTGCAACTTATGCAAAACGCTCGTACACTGTGTGTTGTTTCGCATTTACTAAGAGCAATGATAAGATCAAGGAAATCCAGATTTGATTGAGCTCAGGAGGGATAATTTGGAAACTGGCTTGGTAGGTAACATAATCAAAATGTATTTGAAGTATGATAGGATTGATTTCACATGAAGGTCGATATGAATAATTTTTATATCACAGGAAACTTTATGTAACGATTATGCGTAGACTCGAAACACTCCCAAGAGAAACTGTAAGAATAGGGTTGTTTAGATTCCCTTTAGAATGATAGCGATATGTGTATATTTATTGTGTGATGAAATATGTTCTAATGAATTGGTTACTGTTTTGAATGCATGATCTCTTTTATGGTGGTTTTACTGCTGAATAAAGATTGTTTATTATTATTATTAGTATTTAGTTTCCACAGTTCTTTCCCTCTAAGAGGTATCTCAGCTATGGACATACCAACTGTAATAAGGTTGTGATATGAAAAGAAAACTGGAATGACTGTTGCTGAAACTATCTTTTCTGATGGACTTGCAAAGACAAAATCAAAGCGGGTCTTAGTTGAAGTATTAGTACTACTCCAAGTGTATTTTGGATCATTATGGTGTTACACTTTGTAAGCATCCTGTAAATGAAAATCAGCAATAATATTTAGCAGTGATTTAGAGTTACTGTCAATGAACACTGTAGAACAAGAGGTTCTATCTTTAACATCCAATAAACAGTTAAAGTCACCTCCCCAAAAAACATTCCTGTTGCAAAAAAGAAGCTGTGGTACTAAGCTCGAAACATTGTCCCTGCATGATAATGAGGTAGGGCAATACACATTAATGAGGTGATTTTCATGTCCAAACCATGTACCATCCAAACATAGTAGTCTCCCTTTAACCACATGGTGTACCTTTTGAATAGAAAAATCTGAACTGCAAAATAAAATGCCTATTCCTGTATTTCAGTAAGAATTATAGCCTGACCAGTTTGAAGGGCCACATTCCCATATTTGCTGCAATTGTTTGTCCTTTGAAAGTTCTGGAATAGCACATTCATGGAAAAAATTAAATCAAATTGTTGCTGTTTCAAAAATCAAACACTGCTGAACATTTAGCCTCATTGCTCAAACATCTAATATTAATACTTCCCAAGAGAAGCATCGAGAAACATTCAAATAATAAAGACATTGTGATAAGATCACTTCTAGTCCAGTTTCTTATGTTTTTTCTTGGTCTTTCTCTGTATCACAGGGGTGAAAGCATCTTCTGCTTTTCGCTTTTGAAATTTACGTTTTTCATCCTGTGCACACAAGTCTCTTGAGTCATTGCTCTCAAATTCAATCTCTTCAGCATCATCACCCTCTTTCTCTTTCCTTTTCAATGAGGTTGAAATATCCATGGCTGCTTCAACCTCTTCCTCAATAATATTGTCATCCTTGCCCCATACAATAACCATGCCAGCAATTGCAGTGTCAAAAAAAGATGACTGTTCCAGGGCTTTACAGGCATAGTCTTTCTCAGTACAAGAGTATTTTGAGGAAACTGTAGACACTTTCTCCTGGTTATCAATAGCATTGACAGTATCAGTTGAAGCTGTTTCTACTGTTTGTTGGCTTAAAGTAGAAAATATATTTGGAGTAGCATACAAACTTTAATCTTTGCCAGTGTCTGATAGCTGCTGTTCATAATGTGGGTGAAGTTGCACCTTGGATGTTTCGTTGGCTGGGGAAGAGCCCATAGCATTGACTTCTGCATTCCTGTCAACTGAACACAGTTGATGTTTTTCAACACTCCCCCTAGTGGCCTTGGAAGGCTTGCTGTGATTGGACAGCCAAACCCACACCAGGTCTGAGAACTGTGATTTTTTAATCAGGAGCACCTGGTGAAGCTCCCTCATTGGATTCCATGCCCTTTCCAGCCTCATTAACAACAACTGCTTGCTTTCCCTCCACAAAGGGAGTTTCTGATTGTGAGCTTTCTTGTTCCAGAGTGATATCCACCTTTTTATCAGACAGAGATAAACCAGTTTGGAAATCAAATCAATCCTCCTCCAAACAAAGTCTGATTAATTCTTCCTCTTCCACCTCAACATCTTCCCTTGACCTCCCTCTACTCTACTGGGGAGGGAAAGGTTACTCTATCCAGGCAGCTTTAAGTTTAAAGGCAAAGGAAGAGGGGCAGTTTTTAAACTCATGTTCAGGTGAGCCACAAAGATTACACAATTTCTCAGCCGCACAATCCTCTGCTTCATGGCCAGCAGTTCTATACTTTGTGACGAAAGGTGCAGTACAATCTTTAACCGAGTGCCCCTCCAAATTATATTTTCTGCATCTTTATGGCTGACCCACATAGAAAACAGTGCCTGTGGCTCCTCCCAGTCTAATAGTACTTGGTGTATGCCTTAGTTCCTCAGTGGGTGGGTCTCTTTTTAAAGTCACTAAGGCTTTAAAATAGCCAGTCTTTACTCCATCAGCATCTCTCACCTGGCCCCATATGAAACAATGCAAAACTGATTTAGCCAGGTGATTATATCAGTGTTCTGAATATATTCATTAAACATGGAGACACCCACCCATGTCTTCTGAGGGGTCGATTCCGATTCGGGCCGGAAATTTCTCCGACCGAGCCGGACCCGGAGAGATTTCCGACCGAATCGGACCCGTGCAGTCCGACCGAACGAGTACGATGCGTCCGTATGTTATCGGACTCGAGTCGGTCGGACTCCCATTGGAGTCAATGGAAGCCGGTCGTACAACGCGTACGCGGGCTCCCATTGACTCAATGGGTGCGAAGTCGGACAAGGGCGCCCCTACAGCGGGTACGCGGCGAGCGATTCGCGCCGTACACGCACAGGTAGGGGGACCCATGGGTCCCCCTGTGTGCGACTCGCGCGGCTACGCGTACAGGGGTCCGACACCGACCCCCAAAGTACGGCTCCGACAGCTCTTACGAGCCGGACGGCGCGGCTCGGTCGGACTGCTCGCGGCGCGCATCGTACTTACCCGGCCGGGAAACGTCTCCATTGCGCGGTGCGAGTCGAGTCCGAGCGAGTCGGTCGGAGCGGTTCGAGCCGGGAGCGAGTCGGTCGGAGCGGTCGGGACGCCCGGACGAGTCGGTCGGAGATTTCGCATCGTACTCGCTCGGCCGGACCCGTGTACGGTTCGGTCGGGAAACAGGGCTCCGAATCGGATCCGGTAAAGCCGAATCCGATTCGGAGCCCTACCGGCCGAGATCGGAATCGGCCCCTTAGTCTGAGTTAAGGCACTTATGGCAAAAACTCAGTGGTGCAGAGTAATTTTTCTTTTTAAAGCGCTTGAGTCATTGTTCAAACAAAGCAAAAGTGGAGAAAATCACTTCAAAGACTTTACCTCCAGGAAAAGCAAACAGGTAATCAATCTGATCTGGTCATCCATCTAGACGTCGTCAATGGACAAGAACCTCACAGCATTTCGGCTCTTTCGAGTAGATGCCATCATTGCAGAAACCCCTGTCCGGAAGGATCTCCCAATCTCAGGCTAAAGAGAAGAGCTGCAACTGCTGGAATGCCTGGAGCCTCCACCTTGGGTACCTAGGAGAGTATGACCATGTGACCAGGCTGTCTCCCCTGTCTTTGTTATGTGCTCATCAGCTGAGCACAGCTTGGTTCCAGTGACACAGTGATCCTGGGACCCACATCTTGACATACCAATGCCACTTAGGGCAGTACATGAAACACACAAAAGGTGATGGAAGGCTACCTGCAATAAGTCTGACCACTGGCAATAGCTCAGTGTAGCACTCCAACCCATTGTTCTTTTGCTCTCCATGCCACCTCACTTTAAACCAATATCCCACAGTATAAAGCTTGATATATAATCTCACATACCTTAGACACAAGGGAACATTCTGTCCTTGTCCCCACTTGAGTTAGACTCACTGAAATCGCATTGACCTGCAACTATTTTCAGTTTCAGAATTATTTATTTTCACAAGAAGGGGGGCATCTATGGGAGCAGGAGTTCGACACCTATTGCATCTCTTTTCTGGACCTAATGGTAATGAATGGCAAGAATATGCTTTATACCACCTTATTTAGAAAAGCTACAGAACAGACAGTATAACTAATATACTCCAGTAAATACCCAAGGGGTCTGCAAGACAGCCTCCCTTAGGGCCAATTTCTGAGGTTGCAAAGAAATTGTACATTCAAATTGATTTTATTCACTGAAGCAGTTTTATGATCCAAAGCCTGTCAGAAAGAGGTTATCCAATGAGGCCAATTAAACAAGCCAGGCAGCATGTCTGGTTAACTCTGTGGTACACCTCTTGGCCTCCAAGTAAAGCCTTATATTTGTTAGTGCACTCACTACTGCAAGCAACGACGTCAGACAGATAATACACAAACTTTGGCACCTTGTCAAAGACACAATAGGTATGTAAGCAAACCCTTGTGCTCATTTAAAGGGGAAAACATCCAGAACATTCAAGCTAAAAGGTATGTAAGACTTTTGCATCCTTATGTATTTCAGGTTCGTTAAGAAATTATTTTAGTTGGAGCCAACCACTTATTGTATCATTATTTTTAAAGTCTAATGTTTCTCACAGTTCAACATTGATTCTAACGTTTGCTTATTCTGAAAATCCCCAGTCTTTAGCGCCAACATTTGCCAATCAAAGCCTTGCTCCGGTCACTGCCTAAGTCGAATAATGAACATGTGTTGCTCTGTAAGTTTGAGTTTTGTGTGCTGTGACATGATTGTTAATGTAAATAAAGCAAACTAAACAACGAGCAAACAATCTCAGCCATACATCTAATAGAAGTATTTGATCCACTGTGATACCTCCTTACCATTCGAAGGATCAATTTCTGGTTTCGCAAAAATGCACCCACTACATTTATTAGACTAGTTTGATGAAATAATATAAGAAAGAGAGGAATCTGTAAAGGCAAAAATTCCTGTTTAGAGAACCTGAATGATAATGCCAAGCTAGGGCAGAAAAAGGTCACATTCTTTATGTGAGCTATGAGTGAGATATCAAAGGGGCCAAACAGTCTCACCTTACAGAGGGAAAGCTGACACTCGCTATTGATTTGGTCTGTGTCAGTAGCGTGCGAATGGTGCTACGTGTTGTATTTGTTTTATTCTTTATGTTGCACTGTGTTTTGACTAGCTGTAATTGCGCAGTGTTGTGTCCCCATTTTTACTCTACTTCATTTTAAATTTGCTCACCTCACCTTACGTCGCTCTCCTCCCCGGTCCACCGCAGCTTGTGTTGTTTGTGTGGAGGGAGTTCGTTGCGACTCAGTCTCCGTTTTCCTCACTTCCGGTGGCACGATTAGTGGGGGCCATCTTGGGAGGGACGGACTAGTCTTTCCTTGTTTTACAACAGTATAAAAACAGAGCTATGGCGCCGCCATGCAGCGGACGCGCCAAAGGCGCGCCAAAGGCAAGCTCGTCTGCGCCCGTCCGCGCCAGTTCGGCGCCAGACGCCAGACATGCTGCCCTTTTTAGGAGGGATACTGCTACTTACACACGGGAGGACTTGTTGGAGTTTAGGATCCCGGGGAGTGGCTGCGGGCAGGCCTGTGGGTACGTCGTTGAGGGCCCTTTTTGCTGTCTACAATGTGGTTTTCAAGCTACACATATTCTACCCTCTCGCCACCACCTTTCCAGGTTTACGAAGCATACTAACATACTCAGCCTTAATTGTCGCTCTTTAGCTAAACATCATGCTGATGTTTTTGACCTGTTAGAGGAGGCCTCCCCAGACGTCCTTTTTCTTACTGAGACATGGCTCTCTGATGCCATGATAGCTGAACCAGGCCTTGCGCTTCCCACCGGTTACAGCATCCTCTCGCTTAATAGAGCATCCAGAGGTGGGGGTATAGCGATCATTTTTAAATCCTGTTACTCATGCTCTTTTATTAAACAGGTGGTCACCGGTTGTGAGAGCGCATACTTCAAGGTCACCTTGAGCCCAAACTACACTATGGGGCCGATTCCGATTCGGCCCGGAAATCTCTCCGACCGAGCCGGACTCGGAGAGATTTCCGACCGAATCGGACCCTAGCAGTCCGACCGAACGAGTACGATGCGCACGTATGCTATCGGACTCGATTCGGTCGGACTCCCATTGAAGTCAATGGGAGCCAGTCGTACGATGCGTACACGGGCTCCCATTGACTCAATGGGCACGACGCGAACAAGGGCGCCCCCTACAGCGTGTTCGCGTCGATGCGGGTCGCACCATACATGCACGTGTAGGGGGGACCCATGGGTCCCCCCTGTGTGCGACTCACACGCCTACGCTTCCAGGGGGTCCGACACGGACACCCAAAGTGTGGCTCCGACAGCTCCTTGGAGCCGGCTGCACGAGTCGGTCGGAGCGGTCGAGGTGCGTATCGTACTTTCCCGGCCGGGAAACGTCTCCATTGCGAGGTGCGCGTCGTCCCCGTGCGAGTCGGTCGGAGCGGTCGGGTCCTGCGAACGAGTCGGTCGGAGATTTCGCGAGCGCACGCATCGTACTCGCTCGCCCGGACGCATGTACGATTCGGTCGGGAAATAGGGCTCCGAATCGGATCCGGTAAAGCCGAATCCGATTCGGTGCCCTACCGGCCGAGATCGGAATCGGCCCCTATGTCTTTGCTCTTAGTCTATCGGCCCCCGGGGCCATCTCCAGGCTTCAGGGAAGCCCTTGAGATACTGTCAGTATATTGGCAGTTAATACCGCCAACTTTACTGTTCTGGGGGATCTGAACCTCCATTTGGATAATACTGAGGATTCTGATACGGCAACTTTTGTAGCTGACCTTGCAGCCTGCCAACTGTTGCAGTTGGTCTCAGGCCCAACGCAAATTGCGGGGCATTTATTAGACCCAGTTTTTACTAATATACCTCAAATCATAATGCACGCACCCATTAGGATGGGATGGACGGACCATTTTTTGGTCTCAATGTCCCTATATGGATTAACTCCTGCTCAGACTGAGGGTCAGTCGACCTCCCTGAAACGGCCCTGGTATAAATTGAACTGGGACCATTTTGATGCCTGCCTTCTGGCTACTCGTCCGAATTTGACAGAGGATTCTAATGAGGCTTACAGGGTATTTTCTGAATGGATAAGGCATCCATTAGACAGTTTAATCCCTATGAAATGGTCAGTCAATCGTAAAACTAAAACACGACCATGGTTTAAGGCTGAACTTGCCGACATGCGTAAGGGATGTAAGAGATTAGAGCGGATTTGGAGAAGAGACTTTAGTCCGGCTGCTAAAGATATCTATCGGGCAGCAATCAAAAGGTATCACAAGGCCATATATCAGGCACGAGCAGCTGTTTTTTCCAACCAAATCCGTGAGAGTGCTAATCCTTCTAAGAGCACGTTCTCAATACTTGCCAGTCTGCAATCCCAGCAAACCACCGTTGGGTCGACCATCAAGTCTAACAAGCAGTGCGAGGATCTGGCCACCTTTTTTGTTAAAAAGGTGGATGACATCTACAGATCCTTCCCGATCACACATAGTAATGTGCCGGTGGCACGTGATTGTCAACGGCCGGATACTCTTCACACCTTTCCGTCGATCCCGGTTGATCAGCTGTTAGCATTCTGTAGTAGGATCAAGTCGGGATCCCCCGTCGACCCGCTTAAACCAGATCAATTCAAGAAAGTATTGCCGACAATCTTATCTTCCTTGAATCAGCTGATAAATAGGCCCCTCAGTACAGCTACGGTGCCCAGGGCTTGGAAACAGGCCAAGGTAATTCCATTACTTAAAAAACCTGCGCTTGACTCAGCCAAATCAGAAAATTACCGCCCCATCTCTCTGCTTCCCTGGGCGGCAAAGATCACAGAAGCATATGTGAACTCCCTTCTGTCTGATTTTTTGGCCGTGAATAACATACTGGACCCCTCCCAGAACGGCTTTAGGCCAGGTCACAGCACGGAGTCAGCTCTCCTGGCCGTGACAGAACATCTTTGGTCAGCAATGGATGAGGTGAAAACGTCGGCGCTGATCCTGCTGGACTTGAGCGCCGCGTTTGATACTGTGTCTCACGACATACTGTTGAGACGCCTTGAGGAGGTAGGAATTATGGATTTGGCACTGGAGTGGCTTGCCTCATTTCTCCATGAGAGGTCATTTTCGGTAACAGCTCCCCCGTTTGCTTCTGGCGAATATCCTGTTAAACAAGGGGTGCCACAGGGCTCCTCCCTCAGTCCCCTGTTGTTTAACATCTATGTTCAACCTCTGGCTGCAGTAGCTATTAGCAGGGGTTTGACCATGGTCTCCTACGCTGACGATACTCAGTTGGTGGTGGCACTCTCTAATAACACCGAGCGGGACGCCCTTAAGTTTCGGGGCGACCTTGCGGCAGTGACCGAGTGGATGACTGACAACTGCCTCCAACTGAATTCCAACAAGTCAGAGGTACTGTTAGTAGGTAGGGACCATGGTCTGTGGAATGATCTCTGGTGGCCAGCCAGCTTGGGCAAGCCCCCTCCCCCAAACAAGCTGTAAAAATCTAGGGGTTTGGTTGGACTCATCCTTAAACTATCGAGTCCAAACCAAAAAACAGCAGGGACCTGTTTTGGACTTTTACGAGGGCTCAGACCATTGCTGGGCTTCTTTGACGCGTCTACGCGTCAGGTCATCATTCAGGCGACGGTTTTGTCCAGACTTGATTATGCCTGCTCCCTCTATCTAGGGTCCAATAAGGCGGAGGATGTGAGGTTGCAAAGGGCACAGAATGCAGCAGCTAGAACCCTTTTAGGCCTGCGCAAGTCTTGCTCTGTGTCCAACGCCATCCGCCGCCTTCATTGGTTACCGGTGGCCAGGCGTATCGAATTTAAAACCTTATGTACTTCCTTTAAGGTTTTGAAACTGGCCACCCCTTCTATTCTGGCCAATCTCCTTTCGCCATATGCCCCACCACGGCTTCTCCGCTCACAGGGCCAGCACTTGGTGGTGGTTCCCCGGATACGTAGAGCTCGTGCCAGCGGCCGCTCCTTTCGCTACAGAGCTGCCACTCTTTGGAACACACTCCCTGTGCAGATTCGTGGACTCAATAATTACTTAGAATTTAGGAAGGCCATTAAGACTTTTCTCTTCCCTTCATCTTAGTTCGTGCCTGCTCTGTTGCTATGTCAGTCTTTCCTACATTAGCGCCGGGACGCCCCTTTGCTGGGGAAGCTGTCGCGCTTTATAAGACACAATAACATAACATAACACATAACAAACTGACTTTTGAAAGTACCATTTGGCTTATCCCTGGTAGCTTGGCTCAAGCAGATCAAAATGGATTAAAGAAGTAATTCAAACTCTTGGGAAACAAATGGGTAAATCTAGTAAATATGATGCAATAGCTGTCTTGTAAAATTATATGTAGACTTGAAGAATAAGGTTGGGTTGTAATGTAAAGGTGACATATGGTAAGACATTATGATGTGGCTAGTTCTGGCTCGTGTAGTGTGTTGGGTTTGAACGCACCCACGTTGTCTGGCTCAGGAGTTGCTGCTGGCGCAGTGAGCTGATGGTCCTTATAATGTATGTTTCATAAAATATCTGTTACCTACATCTTCGAGTAAGATTTCTTTTCAATAATAAAATCAATCAAGAATAAAACGGGGACAAAAATAGCCTACATTAGTCTTCACTTCAACGAACAATACACATTCAAGTCACCAGGTCGAACCACGCTGTATTATCCTCTGAAACAGTATTGATTTCATAACAAGCTGGATCAAGACTTCAAAGACGCTAAATGCAGTTTTCGCCTTCCAGTTCAAAGAAGCTGATAGGCCACTTCAAAGGTGCTCAGCTGTGTCCTTGGGAAATGAAACATAAAGAGATGTTTCTGTTCCTGTGACTCCATCTCAAATGGCATGAAGGAAGGTGAGCTACAGGTACCACCAGTTCAGGAAAAGAGTACTGGCTGCAGATGCTGAACACAAAGCCGAAGTCACGTCTATTAAAAGTCCCATACTTCCCACATATTTTCAATGAAGTGATGCGCTTCCTGTTCTGGGAATTTACCCTATGGCATTAAATCCTTCCCACAATCCCATACACCTAAAATGCAAGATAGTGAAACCTTGTCTCAGCTGTGCAGAGCTCTTCTCTGCCTTGCAACTAATTTCTGTACCAGTTCAGCCACCCTGAGTTGCAAAGCAAACCGATACCACAAGCAACACTTGGCCCGAGGAAGGGGGAGCCAGGAAGTCTCATTGTTCCTAAGTATGAAAAGGGGTGGTTGCCAGTAGCGGCTCCTCCTCTATGGCAGAGGAGCGCTGCCCCACTGCTTTTAAACAGTGCCCAGTAGAAACATAAAATTATAATAACTTAGAGTTATTAGCAATTTATGCTTCGTGTCCTGCTGCTTTGCGGGTGGGCAGGGCTGCTCTGCTCTCGGAACAGGGCAGGGGAGGAGTGGTTTGCCCACTCCTATGTGCACAATGACTGTTTGGTCGGCCCTCTCAGGCCGCCCAAACCAGTCATGTCCACTTTCCCCGTTCTCCATGCAGGCTGCATTACAGCCTGCGTGGAGAACATGCCCACCCCTCTAGCCCCTGGCTGAGCGCCGTGTCATGGCTCTCAGACCAATCACAACGCTGCATTGCAGCATTGTGATTGGCTTAGGGGAGGGAGCCTGGCTGCCTGCTTCCTGCTCCTGGAGTCAGAGGCAGGAGAGCAGGAGCAGAGACTTGTGACCCAATTTATTTCTTTTTTTATTCCCCCTGTGTGACCCCCCCGCGACAACCCCCACGACCCCCCGTGCCCGCCCCGCCACCCTTGAGCCATGCCGGCTGCTACTGGTGGCTGCACCATTCCTTTTCTTTCATTGATTTGTTCCTCCAGGCCTCCTACCCATCCTGTGATTTGCATGACAGCTGTTTAAAGTGCTAATGAAGATCTGAGAAATTTGGTAATTTTGAAGCGATGATGGTTTTAGATTGAAACACTCTGTCAATTGAAATGTACAGTAAATGACCAAAGACAGATGTTATTTAATATTCCATAGCAACTAGAATACTATAAGATAACTGGAATCTAGCTTCACCAATGATTTTTTCATACAATAGTAAGTGCATGTGGCAAATCTGGATCTGATTACATTTACCATTCAAAGGTTAAAATGTTATGGTAAATGTACATGCTCAAAATTACACGTAATCTAAAATCCGAGGATTTTAGCTTTAGTAATGGCTGGGACAACTTTGTCCTTTACTGGCATTTGCCATGTATGCTCTCTAGACAGCTGTGTAGGTGATCTCTACACCTGGGCA
Source organism: Calotriton arnoldi (assembly GCA_963921515.1). NCBI lineage: Eukaryota > Metazoa > Chordata > Amphibia > Caudata > Salamandridae > Calotriton > Calotriton arnoldi. The sequence continues at coordinate 202,489 of CAWUFW010018016.1, forward strand.
AAATTTAATTACACAGGTATAATTTTGTGCAATTTCTGGCATTTCATCTTACAATTCTGACGTAAAATGCCTGAGATTAAGCAATTGCTTCACAATGCGTAGTTGAGACTTCATTGTAGTAAAAATCCTCACCTAGGGGCATGAGAAGAAGACATGACGTGAACCAAACTCAAGCAGCTCGTGTCACTTGCGATTTTGTGCTATTTTTTAGTACTAAATGCTTCCTCAAACCAAAAATAGACATGAGAATGCATTTTGCACTGCAAAACAGTGCAAAAAGACTGCCAAAAGACTGCATTTCACTTAGAATTGTGCAATTGTGCAATTTTGCATAATTGTTTGTGCATGTCATATCATTTCCATAAAGGAAATTATTCAAATTTCACAAAGGCCTAGCGATCTGGGCACCGAGAGTTGTCTGTTATGAATAACATTTGTGGGAATTTGGGAAGTAAAACACATAACCTTAAACAGAGCAAGTGCCGCTGAGCCTCTTCAGTAGGCTGCAACTCACACCTCGCCATAAAAATCCAAATAAAACCATGAAAAAGAGAACTGGACATACTAGATAAATAGTTAAGCCCCAGAAGGACATGAATTCAGGGGTTATGAGATTCATCAAGAAGTATTTAACTGTCATTAAATTGTTGCAATCATTCTGACAAGTTAATTTTACACCATTTTATTGTTATTATGTGCCTGCTTACAGATTCTTTCATCTCTTTTAGTAGTAAGTATGACATTTTAGACACGTGCAGAAATGTTATTATCATGTCTGCCGCCTATCTAGGTGGACGCATTTTTATTGTTTTTGTTATTGATGCTACCATAACATCATGGACGCTTACTGTGGAAGCTGATGTGCTTTTTATAGTTATAGATTTTGTCATGTGTCATAGAGGCAGGGTCTGTATCAAATATGATGGAGTTTCTGCCACAAGTCAGGAGAAAAATTGATTGAGGCACATTTCAAAGAATGTCCACAAAGGAGACTTGTAAGCTTTTGTTTTGGTGGCCAGATTCAAAACTTCATCAGTTTTCATTGGTGTGAAGGAAGGCTGCAGTAGGGAATTGAGATATGGGTGAGGACATCATCTGGGGAGTTGATGACTGTCGTGTGGATTTTGGGAACCATGGCCTCAAGACCCTCGTAGAGGGTATCAGAATGTTACGGGGAAGAACTGGAATCTCTTTTTTGGGCCTCTGAGTTTCTCAGTTTCCTGGTAGATAATAAATAAACTCTTTGTCTGATTTGGTGCTTTTAGCAAAGTAGGCATTTTTGGCTCTCTTGATTGAATGGACATTTAGTTGAAGGAAATCTTAGCCTCACAGGAAATGGAGCTGTAGGGAGCCAGGCTCTTTACACTTTGGAGCATATTTACCAGCCCATATCGCCTCAGTAATGTCACTTATTATGATGCTCCTGTGGCTATAAGCTCTTCCTTCCTTCCTGCACATAAAACATCATTAAAAAAATTACGATTTGCAACTTCTATGTTTGCTGATCAATGCAGCACATATAGAAGTTACAATTCACCATTCTGGATTGTTTATGTGCAGGAAGGGACACCTGGTTGAAGACCGGTGCCGGGATGATCACAGGCAAATTGACAAAGTGATACAATAGGCGGGTCATCATAACCATTTTGGCTAGAGATGGTCGGCCTGCAACTGATGGGGCAATGTAGTCCAGAAGCCACTTTGAGTTTTAAGCGAAGTAATTGTTTTTAAGAGGTTACCATCCAGCAAATATTTCACATCCCAATATATTTGTACGCCTAAATAATGGAACGTATGGGGTGCTATCTGCATATTAGTTGACCCAAAGGCAGAGTGGACTCACTATAGTTGTCTGTGAAGGAAAAGGTGTGGGATTTATTGCAGTTGATCCGGATGCCGGACAAGTCTCCAAATGAGGAGAGTAGTCAGCATATTGACAACATGTCTGCATAAAGATTGCGGGCACCCAATATCATGTCATCTGCATACATCGATATTTCATGCATTTATGGACCTTGAGGGATTCCCCATTCCTATGCGGACTGGTGAATATGTTGTGCCATAGGCTCTAATGCCAGCACAAATAAGAGTGGAAAGAGCATGCATCCCTGTCTGGTGCCACGGTATATAGATACGGGAAAGAGGTATGGGGCCAAGATTTGACGCTTGCAGTGGGGTTAGTGTATAGTAATTTAACCCAAGTTATGTAGGTGGGATGAATGTTGAAATGTGCGAGGGCCACAAACATGAAATTCCACCCCAACATATCAAAGGTCTGTTGTAGGTATAGTGAGAGACAGGCGGACAATGGAAACTGACTGCGGGCGACATTGAGGATCTGATAAACACGGCATATGTTGAGTGAATTGTTACAGTGCAGGATAAAGAAATATTGGTCTGCGTGTATTAAATGTGGAAGTAGAGGGAGTAAACATCTCGCCAGCACCTTGCCTAAGATCTTGTATATGGTATTTTGCAGGGACAAGGACCTGTAAGAGGACATATCGTCCTGGGCCCTGCCCGGTTTCAATAATGAAGTGACCAGCGTCTGGCTTGTGGTAGGGGGTACTGATCCCTCTGTCAGCGACCCATTATACAGGCACTCTTGCTGGGGCACTAGGCGTGTTGCAAATGTGGTGTAAAATGCTATAGGAAGTCCATCCAATCCGATGTTTTGTTACAAGTGAGATCATTGATGGCCTGCCATATTTCCCCGGGATTGAATGGGAGACCACGCGCTTCCCTGTCAGTGGCCGATATGTGAGGTAACTGCAAACCGTCCAGGAATTAACTAATAGCAGCTGAGCAAGGGCGCGGAGGGGCATGATAAAGACTAGCGTAGAAATCATGAAAAGGTAAATTGATTTCAAATTGGGTGGTTAAGCTAGTGTGCTGAGGAGTGGACAGTGACAAGATAGGTGTGGTTGGTAGCCTCAGGCTAATCAACCGTGCAGCAACTCACTAGATTTGTTAGCATCTGTGTGTGTTTACAGTATGTAAGCTGTATAATCAATAACTCGCAGTCGCTCGAGGAGTTCAGCATAACTAATTTGCGCTTCTGACAACTGAGCTGCATGGGTGTCATCTTGTGCTGCTGCCCGTTCTAGTTGGCCTAGGCTTTTCTCGATGTGAGTGAGGTCTTGGAGGACAGTTTTACAAGCCCCTACAGTGGTATTGATGGGCACAACCCTCACCACCATCTTCAATGCCTCCCGTTCCACCAGTGGCGAAGAGGCTGTACCCATATTTTCAGCAAAGTATGGATCAATCGTAGTAGCCATGGTATGTTTAAACACTATGTCTTTCAAAAGTTGGGGTTGCATGCGCTAAGTAGGAATGGGGGCAGGAACCTGACCCCAGGATATGGTGTGTTCCAGATGGTTATGATCAGATAATGTCTTACCCAAATATGTTGCGTGGATGGCATTGGTTTGAGGGAGGTAGACCAAAAATTCTGTCAAGGCACGTATGCAGTTCATGCGGTTGTGAATAAAAGGGGTTTTAGCTCATTCCGGTGTTTCTACTGCGCCAAACGTCAGAGAGTGACCACCCCATGACCCATTGTTGTAAGGGTTTGGCCTGGTTGGCTGAGCAAGAGCTGGGGAGGGGAAGAGAGGAAGGATCCAGATTGACATCCAGAACGGCATTGATGTCCCCTCTCAGTACACAGATCAATCAAACAGGACAGTAGACAAGTTGCTAAAAAGAAATTCTGCTCCACATTAGGGGCAGAGACACTGCAGAGCACCATGTGTTTCCCATCCAGTGTGCCCCTGACAAGGACATAATGGCCATTTATGTCCACCCTGGTGTCTGAGACTGCAAAGGGGACTCCTGCACGCAAACCAAATCACTGCACTCCATGCAAAGGCTTAGTATGATGCATAGAACAATTGTGCACTCCATCTCTTGCACAATTTTACTACTTCCATGTCAGAGAGATGCGTCTCCTGAAAGTATACTATGTGTGCTTTATGGCAGCTGAGCTGTGCTAGAATTCTATATTGTTTCTGGACTGATCCCATACCCCTGACGTTCCAAGTTCTGATGTTATATTTATTTTCGACCCAGGCATGAGAAGAAGCAACAGTCAGCATATATCAATGTGCCACACCTTGACAACAAAAATATAAACATACCCAGCAGTTAATGATGACAGCAACATTTCAACAGTACCCCAATACAAGGTCCAACTAAGAACAATCGGTCGACCAAAACTGTGAGAAAACATTTTAACAAAAGAGCGGTGTGTTCAATTGCTATAGGGGCATGTAGAATAGGACCTACCACCTATCCAGAAGGGGGGAGGTCAGCTGAGGCAATGGCATTCTCACCGTACAGACCCCCGGAACCACCAGAAGGTTATTTAAACAAAATTAACAGCTGCAATTAGTGAGGAAAAGATGGACCTTGGCGGCAACCTTGGATCTTATAAACTGCAAACTGCAAAGGCCATGTCCCTGTTAGGGGGACACGCAGTTGAGCCCAAGGTCAATGTGGAGACAGCATGGCTCCACAAATAGTCAATGTAATTCTGAGGTGCATGACTCGCAAGGGACAACAGTGCTATGAAAGGGTATCGACTCTGTCAGTTCCAGAAGAAGAAGGATGTTCCCTGCTCTTAGCTGTTATCTATGCCATTCGTCAAAGGAAGTCGTCAGCTGTTTGCGGCGTGACAGATGGGAACAACATCATGTTGCCACTGGAGTTGGAATCAGAGGCACAAACCATCAAGGAGTAGCTAAAGCTAGAGCGAAGTTGCTGAAGTTGGTCTCTGATAGAAGTAGCTGATGCCAGTGCATCCCTCCTACTCGCCAAGGCCTACTGTAGGGAAGGAGCTGCCCGGGTCAGGTTGCAGGGGACAGTACTTTGGTGGCACCTCTTGGGGGGGCGTTGAGGTTTAGGTGCCAGTGGGTCCGACATCCGAGGTCTCCGGGAATCAGGGAAGTGTTGCTCTAGCCAATCCTAAGCAGACTCTGGTGTATCTAAGAAGAGGACGAGCTGGTTGTGTATGACTTTTAATCTGGCATGGAATATGAGGGCATATGTCCGGCCTGTCTCCTTTAAATGTTTTTTGACTGCCCGATCAGAGGAGCACTGGTCCTGGACCATCAATGTGTAGCCTGAGAACAGCGATGCACTTACATTTTCCACAGTGATGGGGGCGTACTCCCTAGCACTTCGGAGAAGGACATCGCGATCCTTGAAGTTTAGTATGCAGCCATGAACAGGCGCAGCGGTGCTCCCGGAGGCAGTCACCATGCCAGAACACTGTGTGCTCTTTCGACCATGAACAATTCAGAGAGTCCGTGTGGTGCCATTGTATTACGGAGCCTGGTTTCCACACACTGTGTGGCATTGGGGAACTCCACATTTTCAGGCATGCCAATGATGCAAACATTACTCCGGTGTGCACGACCCTCAGCATCTTCTGAGCGTTCATGCAGTGTCATGACTTGTTTACGGAGTTGATCAATGACTGAAGTCTTGTCTATTTACTAGGGTGTCTGAGAGGATGGGGATGTTTCAGTGGCTTTAACCCTCTCGGCCAGTTTGCGGTGATCATCCTTGAGGAGATTTAAGTCGGTAGTGATCGTGCCAAGCCTTTGTTCGATGGCCGCCCTGGAGTCTTCTGCTGCCATCATGGAGGAGGTGTGTGACAGAGGTAGTGGAGATTTTGTGAGTTTAAGTGGCTGCATTGGTTTTGGTCTGGTGCGACCCATTGTGAGCTGCCAATGACAAGTATTTCAAAGGCAGACAAAGAGGGCCAATCAAGGCTCCAACGCAGTTGGAATGTTACAATGGCAGCCTCAGAATTGATTATGCAGTCCTCGTCAAACAATTCAGACTTTAAGGTGGCAGCAGTTTTCTGTGCCTACAGAGACAGTGCAGAAGGGATCAAAAAGGGGGGGCACGGGCCCATGGTCAACTGATGTGCAGGGAGACTTGTTGGAGGGACTAGTTGTGAACTTGCAAGTGTTATTAGTGCATTGCAGGCCCCTACCATTTGGACAGGCACTTAAAGTTCAAATGGCAGCATTCAATTAGTGCATCAAGAGTCAGTTCTCAGAAACAGTTACTATGCATGTGCGAGGGCTATCCTGAAGCAGTAAGTAGGGGTTATGGGGATGGAGACTTACTACCGCCAATCATTCGTCGTGGTCATCCGGATTCACTCACTCCGCCGGTGGCAGCAGGGGGCCGGTATTATCATAATTGTATTTGGCAAACCATGCTGCTGCGCTGTATTCATGCAGCACTCACCACTGCCCTGATGGTAGAGGGCCTTCTCCCGAACTCACGTGATTCGTTCATCCAACACCAGTATTCACCCCGGCCTGGGGTGCACAGCCAGCACAAAGACAGGACCCACGCTGCCTGCAGGCCCTGGAGATGCCGTGGAGAAGAGGCTGGGACAGTGATGCAGGGCCACTTTCAAGATGGTGCTCTACACTCTAGTATCGCTGCTCTGACAGCGGCTCCTGCATTAACAGTCCTCAGCAGTCAACACTTTATATTGGTGCCTCATGCTGTAGGATTCCACGATGCAGCACAGATCTTGGGTGATTCCGGGATCAGGCCGGGAGCTCTAAAAGCGTATGTCTGCCATCTTCTGCTGTTAGCCACGCCCCGCTAAGTCAACTTCAACTTGCTCAGATTTATGTGGCACGAGTGCTTACAAAAACTACCAGATAATCACATATGTCACCAGTACTATGGTCTGTACTCTGGGTTCCCATTCGATCTCATCTAATCTTTAAGGCCCCAACGATTGCCCATAAAATCCTACCACTCAGGTCACCATCCTTTCTAGCCAATACACTTTACCTTCTATCAACCTGCCACATACGTTCTTGCTTGACATCATTAGGACCATAACATGGTTTGAGGAGACCGTGCTTTCTGTTCAACAGTGGCCAAACTGTGGAACTCTCTCCCTTTGAGTTTGGGGGCATAAACAAATGTACTCTGTTTTAAGCTCAAGCTGAAAACCTGGCTTTTTAATAATTATCTTCCAGCTTCTTCTCTGGACACTGTTTTATGGAAGCATTTGTGTACAAGCGCTCGACAAATTAATACCAATCACCTTATTGTCATTTCACTTGAGGATATACTGTCATGAGGGAATATACAGTGCTGATCAGTTATGCAAAGAGTGGATAGGCAAAGCATGCCGAAGGAGAACAGTAATGTTATGTAGGTATGACTGGTAAGACACAGGAAATCCTTCCACTCTCTCTCCCACTCACACACACGTTTTACAGCCAGTGCTTTTTTCTGCATTGATTTATAATGTTGTCTGCCCACCAGTTATGAAGAAAGAGGTGTCAGGCTAAAGTCTCTGACAATAGCGCTACCTTAACATGTACACCTGATAGTCGGTGTTCTACCAATGTATCAGGGTTTAGAGATCGGCCTGCAATAATGTTGTGTCCATAGGATCTGCCACAAACATATTGTGAAAGTGAGTCTTTGTGAACTTAAGAACAGTAAATCTATACTTCCCTGTGCATATCTACCTTAAACATATGTCCTTTCTTTTTATTTGTGGAGACTCCACAGTCATAAAGATACTACCAGTAACATACCTTTGTGAATAGCCAACAATCGTAAACTTACATAAAAGTTTAAGTTCACATTTGTGAATCAGGCCCTTTGGTGGTCACTCCCCTCACTCGCTGATGCTCCATTTCTCTCTCCCCTTCCTGCTCCTTGTGTTTTAATTGCTTTACACTTATTATGTTTTTGTTATTTTTTTGCCAGGGTCCGCCAGCTTCAAAATGCTACATTTATTTGCAAATTTTTATATAGCGCTGGCTAGACCCGGAGGTATCAGAGCGCTTTACATGAGGATCAGCGAGTTACAGGATACATAGTTATATCAGTTGAATCAGCGAGTTACAGGTTACATAGTTACATCAGTTTGAATCAAAGAATCACAGAGGGAGGAGGAGGGGGAGGGGAGGAGACACGAACGGGGAGACGAGGAAAACAATGTCAGATGACCGGCTGGGTAGGTGACGGCCAAGGGGCTAGACTCCTCTATAGCTGTATAGGACAGCTCCACCGGGCATCGGCCAAGGTTGCTCGGGCTCCGCGGTAGGTAAAAACAGTTTTGGTATCCGCCCAGGGGGCGTCGTCATAGTTCCATCGAAGGGGGAGGGAAAGAGACACAAACGGGGAGACAAGGAAAAACAATAGGAATGTGCTGTCGTATGGCTTATACTTTCTCAGTAAAAACTATGCATTTGTTGGACAACATAAACGATAAAACTGTGCAAGATGGATTCTATGCACACCATCAGGATATTTTGGCCTTATTCCTGCTAGCTCACAGTGCACCAGCTGTACCCCTAACCAGGAAAGGTAACAGGTGGAATATACAACCTCAGAACATGACAACCCAGACTCCAAAGGAAATCATGGTAACAGGTCTAGAACCTTTCCATTTGGTAACTCATGCATACTCAAAGAGATATACAAGAAATACACAACATGGTGTTTCAATATTTATTGAAGCATTATGATTCTTGTGTAAAATATGTATGCTGCGATAACTAATAGAAGGAAACAGAATAGTGTTATCAGCATTACAAGAATGGTGAAAAAGATGAATAATTCAACCATTGGTCTGTTTACAGAGAATATATACACACATTTAAACATAGTTATATTTTGCTCCTACCTAGCTCTACCTATCCTAGTGTGCCTAGGATGGGTGAATTTGCCAGAATCCCTGTTGGGGGATCTAACTCCCACATTACCTGTGGGTAAGTGTCATCAGGGACCCCATCTTGGTGGAGAGCTGGGCTTCATCCCTCGCAGAAGGTAAACAGGAATCAGCTGGGCTGGTAATTCTTGCATGGGTCTATCTCACAGTGCCAGCAAAATGCTCCTCTAACTAAACAAAGAAGTTATATTGTTTATATAATAAACATCACCCATGTTGCTATGCCAAAGTCCCAGTAAGGCTGCCATTATTGATTCTACCCTGACAAACCTGTCACCGAGCGAACAATAATAAACAACAACATTTTGTGCAGTGAACTTTAGTTTTTGTACAGAATGTTTTCAAGGGTTTTGATTATGTGCCTATGCAGATGTGCAAATGTAAGGAAAGCTATTTCTTGGAACACTATCCATACAAGCACGCAGGCAAAAGTGTGTCAAATGTCAACGTTCAAGAAAAGATGTCAAGTTTAAACGTGAGCATGTAAAATGGTGGTGTTCCTTCTCGCAAGAAACCCACTCCTTGAATGTGAGGTGACTAAAAAGCTTCCTAAAAAATGTATGCTAAAAGATATGAAGTTAATATAAAACCTAACCTCAAAGGAGTGTGCTTCTTTAATAATAAAAGCAGATAGAAAGCAAAATTGCTGTTTCAAAAAGAGAATTTAAAGATGGTGATTACAAACATTTTAGTTCTAAAAGCAATTTTGCAAAAATGAAAAGCATGGCCGAATAAAATTTCTCAACCGCTCAAAACTACCAGATTGTTTAAATGGTCCGAGCAGTAAACAAAACATTACTGTTCCCAGCATCCGCAAGTGACCACTCCGTTGGCACCACTCTCGCAAGTTCCATGGAGCAAATAGGTTCAAATCCAACCCCTTCAGCACCTGCTGAATGAGTGATGGCCGGTAGTGCATCCACAGAGGACGAACCAGGATCCAAGTCAGCAGGAGCTGAGGCATCCCAGGAAGGCTCATAGTATGAATTCTGGAGCAATGGCAATCATGCAGGGCATCTGTACAGGTGCATCTTTAGGGGACCCACCAGTAACATAATGTCTGTAAATTGGACCGGTTGCATTCCCAAGCATATATCCAGGGCACACTGGAAAGTGCACAGCTGACAGTGGAATACGGGCTGCATGCAGAGTAACCAAACAGGCAGAAAGGACAAGAACCAGTTGTTATTAAGTTCTTGAAGCAAGGGTGTGGCAAAGGACTTTTTTAATTCTCTCACTACACAGTAGCACATGTGGTAGTGCCATCACCATTTAGCCATCTCGCAGAACATCCATTGCCGAACAAATAGCTTCCCAGTACAGAGTGTATGAAAGATGGAATAGCTCCGAAAACTTTCTGGAAGGTGCTAACCAACCCAGAGCCAAATGATTTAAAACAAAAATGCACTATTCCCTGCAGTTTTGGAAACTTTAAAAATGTGGTGCACTAACTCTCCAAAATGGTAAAAGAGGTTGGTGCGGAGTACTCTATCTCAGAAGAAGACCTTGCAACCTGAAGATCAAACATCTCCCGTGCAGATGTTAAGGCCACTTCCTTCTGGAACAATAAGGCTTTCAGTCTGCTTAAAGCATTCAAGTTCACATTCAAAATCTGTATCGATGGCCAAATTGTTGCATCCCTTATTGTACGGGCAAGTGGAAACTGTATTTGTGCTCAACAGGGCACAATCTCAGAAACAAGCCACCAGATATGGTATTCCTGGTCTCTTCCCACAGCAGCCTTGACTATTCAACATCAAATAACTCCCATTCGAGAGCAATCTGAATGCAGGACGAATCACAACAGCAGGAGAACCTTTCAGATAACGACAAGTTCACCTTGTACATTTTACATGCTCTATTGAGAGTAGTCTCCCTGCAAACTAAAGAATGGCCTAAAGTATTACCGCAGTCTGTGGCATTAAGAAAAACCTCAGTTGCACCATTCCTTCAGCGATACGTGAAAGGCAGGACCCATGACTCATGTACAAACCCTTCTCCTAACAGTTCGTATCTGTCTTCTTGATGGTGTTCCAAGCAGTGTTGGAAGTGAAATGATGAAATTGACAGAGCAACAACTCTCTGTATTATCCAATCTGTACTTAGCACTTTTGCAACATTAAATGGTAACTTTTCAAATTTTTCTATGTGTAACATAGTGTATATTGCATCTTTCTTTGCCATCATGATCTGTTCCTTAGTTAGATTGTATGGAAGAAACAAGCTGCTGGCATTTAGATGTTTCTATGGGACGTGACCAATATGTAGTATCTGTAAAGTCTAACTTAGTAGCATGATAGATCTAAGTTGTGATTGCCCATGTTGCAAAGAGGACATGTCACTTTGTATGATGTTACCCAGAGACTATATCTTAGTGAATAAGGTGGTCATACCATTGTCTACTACTGCTAGAGCCCTTTCCATATTAGCTCTGTCAATTCCATGCAGTCTCTCAACAGCTTCCTACTGTGAAACTTTCAACACTTCATTGTATATTCTATACAGGAAACACTTTTGACTGACTTTTGAGGACCTAACAAAAATCCTGTAATGCCATGCCATCAGAAAGAGGAGACATAAAGAAGAAGAGACAGGTGCTGTTTCACCTCTTACAACATTGAGTGTTTTAGCCAATCTAGCCACAACTTCCATACGCTGTAAGTTGGGACCACTCCTCCTTGTTCTGTCTGTCCGTAATGTGGGTCTGGTCTATTTATCCTAAACCCCTTGATGTTGTGAAGAAAACATGCCTGACATCAGTTGATATCTAACGGCAACACTAACCATCCCTCCAGATTGGAACGTAAAGATTTGTATGTCCCATTTCTAAGCATGTTGTCAAATGTGTCCTCTGTGCAATTTGTGAATTGCTGCCAATTCGCAAAATGTGTAAATGTGGGAATGTTTGGTTTGTTGAGGTCCTTCAACTTTGCTAAGCCAAGACAGGATGTCTGCTGCACAGTTATATATATTCAGGAAAATCATTTGATTTGGTATAAGCCATGCTCGAAATAAAGCCTTGTTCCCCTAAACCTGCTGATCTCTAGTTCCCCATATAGATTTTAAATAAACATTGTCTTTCCAAAAGTCAAACCGTTGTATCGACAAATGGGAAATGAAAGATGTAGAATAAATCAGTTTGGTATCAGTGAGCATAGTTTTCTTAGCCTGTGTAGGTGTAAGTTTACAGTAATAGGACTCTGGGTCAGCTCTGTTGTGACCTAAAAAATATGCAAACTTCTGTGCAAATATTTTTGAACTACCCTATGGTGGTGTAGGGCAGTGTTCCCAGTGTTTGTAATTAAATAGTGCATGTGGAGTACTTGCTTTATGGAAATAATGGGGACCATAATGGTGGAAACAGAACATTTCATCATAATTAGCAGTTCCATCATACATTTCTTCACTATTAAAAACTATATAGTGCTCAAATTCAGCAAGCATTTCATTCACAGTGTTAATGCCCCAGACATCAGAGATAGTACCAGGAGTGAAAACATCAATCAATGAAATTCGAAATATAAATAGTATTTTTAAAGTGTCAGTTGGTCCAACTATATCATAGGATACCTTATCCAAAATAATTCCATCAGGAATGGGGTTTCAACACCTCGTTTACCAGTTCAATAGCAGAGCATTCTGGGAGATAGTGTCCGTTCAGAAGCAGAAAAAAGACAGTCACAAAACCAACCCAGTGAAAGAGAAAAAGTAATGCAATTGTAATCCAAGTGTATATCAATGGAGGGATAAGGTATGTCTATTTGAGCCAGATGTACAAGTCACATGGACCTTTTTGTGGAGGTGGATCAGGGTCTGACGAATCAGAAGAGAAGTCATCAAAGTCGATGAAGTAGCCGCAGGATGTTTGCACAAGGTTGGCTGGCTCGTAAAGCTGTGTAGAACTGGTAGATGGCTCTAATGGTGGTACATTGTGATAGACACTATCCTTGTCTGTTTGCAGAATTGAAATCTGTGTTTCTGTACATGATGATTTTATTGCATTTGTTGATGTAACAGGAAGAAGTGATACTTCAGTATTATCTGTCCCCAGCTGGGGAGAAGAAGCTTCATCGTCAGTCAAAGCTTCCAACTGGACCTCTTATACGATAGTGAGGATAGTGAGAGGAAACAGGTAACTACCCAGAAGCCCTTTTGGCCTTCTATGTAAAACTGACCACATTATGTGGTTTAATGAGCTCTATTGACACAAATCTCTTGTTTTTGCTGCCTGCAAGGGGTGGTAAAAGTAAAGTTCTGGTACTTTCAAATACCAGGGCAGGTACAGGTGCTCCGTAGGATGGCCTGAATTCCTTTTTGTCCACAATATTTTGTCAGACCAGATCACCGATCTTTGGAATCCAACCAGGAGTTGCTGGTGCTTCCTTAACTTGACCAGTGGCAGAACGTTTCTGCTGGTTGTTGCTCTGAGCTTCTCGGAAGTTGTTCAGTTCCTGTAAAACATCCAAACATTCACTGATGTCAAAAGGTGTTTCAGCCGCCACTGTACTGGGACTGTCAAGGTCTGGAACCCATGGTTTAACCCCAAACAGGATCTCAGTGGGAGTCCGACCACCCAGGGATTTTTGAGGCAGATTATTAAGGGCTCGCTGGACCCCGTACAGATGGTGAACCCAACAGAGACCTGAACCTAACACCCTAGCTGTTAAAGACTGCTTTAAGTCATGGTTCTTCCTCTCCACTACCGCGTTTCCCTCAGGATGATAGGGTGAGGAGTGCTGCTCAGTCACAACCAATTTTCCCATGGTGTCTCTGTAAGCCTTGAAGGCGAACACCAGACCCTCGTCCGAATGGAATGTAGTTACTGCATATATCCCAATCAAGACTTGCAAGTCTTTTATAACAGGTCCGGCATCAGCCGATCGCTGTGGTCATACAAATAGGAATCGAGAGCAGGAATCCACTGCCACCAAGATGTACTTGTAAGGTCCATATGATTGTAAGGGTCCGCAGAGGTCAAATTACACACAGGCCAGAGGCTTGTCTGAGATCAACAGAGGTGTCTGCGGTGGGCGGACTGTGGTGGAATTCCTCAACTGCTGGCAGATGTTTACATTTAAGGACAACGTCCTTATAAACCTGGCCACCAGTAGTGTTGCTGCAATAGTGAAATTGTAGCTGCCACCCCTGCATGACCAGATGCCAGACCCTCATGTGCTGTTAGGATCAATCCTAATCTGTGATCTGAATTAGATATTACGCTATCCCCCACTCCAAGAATCTGAGCAAATGGAATGTTTTGCACACTTAACTGGTAGGAGTATTTAGTTGAACAGCTGTTCGGCAAGTGGGCGCCATCGCACGCTGCGCTGACAACCGTCATGATGTCTCCATCTATCCATGTACTAGAACGAGTAATTGCATTGGCTGCAGCAGTTTGCACCGCTGCTTTTGCGGCTTCATGTGCCATGGAATTCCCTACAACATGTATTCCTACACACTGGTGACTCAATGTGTATCACATGAGTCAGTGGCAAACATGCTTTTATTTTTGCCACCTGTCCCCAAAGCAGCTTGTGCTTTATCGTGTACTCTTTGGAATCTCTGAATCCAATCTGGCTCCGATAGTGTAAGTACTCATTGTAAGACTGAACACAATTATACAAATCATTCACTATTAGTGTGGGGAATCTGGGACTCGTGTATTCAAGTGCCAGAATTAGAGCTTTTATTTCAGCCAGCTGCGCTGTGCAATCACCGAGTGACTGTGTGTAGGTTCTATGAAGGTGGAATTCTCCATTCTGCATCCTGCTTTTTACAGCTGCACACACAGCAGAGAATTGGTGCTTCATTCCTACAGCAGGCTGAGCAGAACCGTCAGTACCAATGATTTAATCATACAGATCTAGAGGCATAACTTTATTGGGCAGAGGATATTCATGTTCATATTGGAGATATGCTTGTGTTTGTAGTGTAGAGTCAAATATGTAATCTACATCTGTTGCTGTCAGTGAGTTGGCCCATTGCATCCATCTTGGATGTAAAGCTTTTGTGCTTGGAACACTAGCATTTGTCACAGCCTCTAAGGATGGGACAGAAGTCACAACAATTATTAGTTTCCACTGAGCCAATGATCTTTCTTTCACTACAACAGTCTGTATCGCCGTCAGTATTTTTTCTGTCCATGCAAAACGCACTTCTGCATGTGTGTATAAATGAGATTCATATGCAATAGGTACTGTGTCTCCTTCATTGAATGTGACATAGGTGTACCCTGATGTACCTGCAATTATACGGATCACCAGGTTTGTGGTGTTCACACATGCGTGTAAATGTTTTGAAGCCAACGTGTCATCTTGTACTGAACGTAGAACTTGTGTGTGTTCAGGTGTTCAATGTGAACTTGAAAAGTCTGGATAAATCAAGTCGGAGAACGGCTTTACCCATTCTGTATATTATGGAATGTAAGTTCTGCCAAAATTTAGGAAACCCAATATTGATTAGAGTTTTTTCAATATGTTTGGTGTTTATAGAATGTACACTGCTCTAAGTGTGTCACAAGGCTACTGCCTTCATTTGACAACTCGTATCACAAGACCAGGACACTGAGGTATGCAATTTTTGATTTCTTGAAATTTAATTTGTAGTCCATGTGAGCAAATCCCAGCACTAAGCAATCTACTCTAGCCAACTGAGTTGATAGGTCATCATCCATCAAGTATATGTCACCGACATAGGACAATGCCTGGTCATCAAAATTTTGTAAAAGTTCTGTTACCCTGGCTGAAAACTGCTTGGGGTATTCTTATCCCTTTAGCCCAATTGACAGAACTGCTTTTGGGAACCTAGGGCAATAAATGCAATCAAGTACCTGCTTTCAGGTGCTATATTTTGGTAGAAAAATCCATTTGAAATGTCCAATGTGGTTTTCTATTTCTTTCGCACTATATTGTTCATTAGTGCTGTGCGCCTTTTGTACAGCGAATGTGCCTGTAGCGGTGTCCAAGTGTCTGTAATCTAACACTAAACAAACTAAATTGCCTGGTTTCATTACTGGAAATGAGGGATTATTCATAGTGTAGGTGCAACTGTCTATTACACCTTGGTGTTCAAGTTGTGTGAATATTTCTCTAACTTAATTTTTAGCCTCATGTTTAATGGGGTATTGTCTTTGTAGTTGTGGGGTAGACTTCACAGGTATAACGTGATAAGGGGATCCATCAATCAAACTCACATGGTTATGATATGACGCAGGAGCTTGCACTAAGTCCCACTCCTTGGCTTATGAATGTTTAACTGCATCTAGGACAAGGTCTGAGAAGGAGGGTAAAATTACCTTTTCCCCTTTGGGGAATTCCTGAACAAACTATGGTGGCCAATCCTTTTGAGCCAAGAAAATGTCATAGCTGAATTACAAGTTCTCCCAAAATAGAACATTTATGGCCGTTGTATATCCCCCTCCATTTGAAGTTGCAATTCATATCATTGACTAGGGACACTCAGTCTCCTGTCTGGTGTTTCCACCTGGAAGTAGTCCCTCGTTGCTACTGATGCCAGATACTCCATTAGATTCCGGCAAACTATTGTTACTTCTGCTGCACTGTCCAGCATGGTCAGAGCCCACTCCCCATTCAGAAGCAGAGTCCTCAATATCCGTGGCATGCTTGACTTTGATGCCAGCCACCTTCTCCTTTTTGAATTGAGGCTTGGACTATTTAGGTTTGTCTTCCTTTTTTATTATAAAGTCAGAAGAGTGTTGTGAGTCCTTCTTTGGTTTTACATACTCCTCTGATATGCGCTCTGATTATCCTCCTCTCTCCGAGCATTTTGGGATGACTCCTGAAAGGGATGAGAGAAACGTGTATCAGTATCCTAAAACCTATCAGGCGTTTTAATAGCATCACGGTTACGCAAATTATAGCGTTTTTCAGTGGACTCCTATTTAGTCTTTTCTATATTTTTCTTATTATCCCACTTCTTCTTAGAAGACTCGGGTGCCTGCTTTGAGTTATCCTTTTCAGAATAACCCTTAATTTGTGGTTTGCTAAGTCTGGCTCCCAAATTATCTCTACCTATTGATGCATAGGTTTCCTCAATAATTCTAGGCATTTCACGCTCCTAGTCTCCCAGATAGACATGTGTGAGTCACTGGTGTACAGCCAACGCTACTGCGTCCCTTTTATTGTGGCAAAGTTGGCCATCAGCTTCATGTGAAATCCAGGGCAGGGGCAGCCCCGTACTCATTCTGGATCTGTTTAAGCATTTCTGGAAAAACAGCTAATGAGGGTGTTCTGTGTGTTCTTGTTAGAAATGGGGTTTCTGGTTGGCTAGGGTATGCACCTTAGCCAGGCAGAACCCACCACTCTTGTCAGGGTAAGGGAGTTACACACCCAAGATAACCCTTGCTCACCCCCTTTGGTAGCATGGCAGAGCAGTCAGGCTTATCCCAGAGGCAGTGTGTAAAGCATTTGTGCAGCAAACACTCACACACCAGTGACACAGTAGGCACACCACAAAAGAGCATCCACACAATGTTATATAAAATATCATTTGTATTATACATAAAACACATTAGACCCCAATCACATAAATCACTTTGCCAATCAGGCAATTGTCATGACATCACATAGGTCATAAATCACTTTGCTAACCAGGCAATTTTCATAACATCACAGTTAGTGCATAAAGTAAATACTTCTAGGTTCCACACGTCATAAAAATAACGCCCTACACAATCACTGTACATAATATGCAGACCTTGCAATAATACTTGTTACCCTGTCACCACACGGCATAAAATGACATATCCCACAACATCAGGGCATAAAATGCAGGTGGGATTAGGACAATCCCACATAAATCACACATGCAGCCCACCATAGATAAAACACCTCATCACCAAGTTTGATCAGAAACACATGAGTCAAACACCTAACCACCCAGCCACCTAGGATGCAGTGCATTTGTGTTCCTATCACCATCCCTACAGTAATCAGTACACCATGTAGGGCGCAGAAGCCGTTGGGCACCTCCTACATGAATTACGATAGTCGCCTCGGCTTCACAAAGTACAGTCGATTACCACCATCTCGGTGGCCTCCGTCGAGGTTCTAGCCCACGATGTCCCCACATAAAATAAGTGCCCCCCGGTATGTGTCATGGGGGTTGGGGCCCACACAATGCTGATTTTGAGTGGGGAGACCTCTTTTGGTCCCATGTGTACAGGGTTGCACAAGGCGGCTGCCTGCAAACGTGCCTTCCGAGCTACTCTTCCATGAATGTGGGTCTGGGACCCCCCGGGGCCTCTCGGACCGTTGTTACTAAAGCTGACAAGCGGAGTTGCCCACGTCCTCTAGACTGGGCGGGGTGGCTTTGCTTCACCTGTGCTTCGGGCACCTACGATATGCTGCTGCGTCGTACCTACTCCCCTGTCTCCGCTTGGCCCTCCTGGTTGCTCCAGCAATACGAGGGCGGGCGGGGAAGCCAAACCTCATTGGAGGCAGTGTGCCTCATCCGTGGCCATTTCGAGCCTGGGCAACAACAACCAGCACACCTTTTCTGGGCCCACGAAGCGCGACACATGCAGCTCAACCCAGCAAAGACCCGGGTCTCCCCAATGAGCAAAGTACAAAGAAATGCGCTTCTACACATGTTGTCAGTAACCAGCGGGCAGCGTGCACCAGTGCTGCTTGAGCAAGTGTAGAATGGCCAGACTCACAAGTCCCACGGCTGGTGGGTGAATATTAGGGCTTCCTCCAGACTGAAACCCCCATGGCAACAGTGGAGAGGGAGAGAAAGCCCACGAGTCCCTGGAGAACACTGGGGGCACCAAAACAGGAATGTAGCAAGCAGGCCAGCACACAGGATCCTTGCAGAGTGACAGGCAGACCCTCCTGCAGCCCAGCAGGCCACAGGGCAGCACAACAAACAAGGGGGTCCAATGGCCAGGTGCA
This sequence comes from Calotriton arnoldi, assembly GCA_963921515.1. Classification (NCBI taxonomy): domain Eukaryota; kingdom Metazoa; phylum Chordata; class Amphibia; order Caudata; family Salamandridae; genus Calotriton; species Calotriton arnoldi. Next base: position 221,131 of record CAWUFW010018016.1, read on the forward strand.
GTCTGTAGAGCCAGCGGCGTCTGGCTACAAGTTCCAAGCACTGTCTAAAAGCATGGGGTCACAGCACCTGTACTTATACTACCAAAGTCTTTGCTCTGGGGGCACTTCAAACAACTTTAGAAGTGCACAACACCCCCATTCAATCCCCAGCCCTGGCTCCAGACACACTACAGGGGGGCGGAGACAGCATTGTGAAAGGCAGGCACAGCCCGATTCAGGTGCAGGTGACAACTCCTCCCACCACTCTAAATGCAGACCAGTCATTTTCAGCCCAGGTATGAGTCACCCAGGAAAGTTAGGACATACCTCAACCCCCTTGTGACTGTCTACAGTGCATGGACATCCCCAGATCCTGTCAGTCTACTCTAAAAAAGACGTTGATTACACAACCAGGCAGGGCACAAAGAGTCATAAGCACACAGAAATGCCCACTTCTACAAGTGGCATTTCTAAAATAGTAATAATAAATCTGCTTTCACCGATCACCAGGATTTATCACCACTTTTCCAAACATAGCCACGCTACCCCTTTCATACCAGAAATTACCACTAAAACACATATCAGGGAATGTAACCCATGAATAGAATACCTTTGTCCTAAATGCTTCTTGGGCCTCAACCACGAAGATCACGTCCCCTCCTGCAAGGGGGAGGCCATGTAGTTGTAACATCTGCGCGACGATGTGTCTGCAGTTCACCAGTATACTAACTGGTGCTGTAGCAGACATCTGAATATGTGGAGTTGAGAGAGGCTACCTCTGTGGAGTGATCCTTTGAAAGGTTGAAGCTTGAACAACCTACAGCTAGTACATAGGGGTACCCTAATCAGCTGAGGAGGATTTTTCCCTAACACCACAGACGGAGACGGCCGAGAGTCCTGCGTCCGCATCAGCGCCAGTTGAAGCGGCAGCGGGGGAGTAGAGACTGAGTGGAGGCACCATACCAACGAGCGTAGAGGTGGGGGATTCAAGTGTGCCCGTGCAGGGGGTCATTAAGAGAAGTGCGGAGAGGCACTGGGTTTCCAGGACTGTGGAGGAATCCGGTCACGTGAGACGCCGAGTAGCTGAGCAGCCGAGCAGCAGTAGCTATTGAGCGGAGCGGTGTGGAGCAGAGCGGGGGCTGGAGCAGAGCCCAGCAGCAAACAACGAGCGAGGAGCACCTCAGAGTCCTTTGCCTGTTGCAGGGGGCGTATCTTGACTCCTGTACTCCCAGGCAATTCCGGACTCTGCGGACAGTGGCAATGGCAGTGGCAGCAGGTAAGCGCAGGAGTGCAAGAGCACGGCTGCCGTTAATTGCGACCGCTGAGTGAGTGCCCAGGTGAGTCCGCGGAAGCGGCCCAACTAGGTTGGGTGTGGCTTGCGGCTCCCCAGTGTGCCCTGCTCTCTAGCTTCTTCTCCTCCTGCCCCCTCCTGCCCCCTGCACCCTGCTACCTGTCCACTGCCATAGCCACAGCCATTGCCACCTGCTGCTTGCCTTCCTTCTCTCCTCGTGCTAATTGGGACTAAATTGATTCCAATTGGGTTGACCGATTATTTCCAGCTTCCCAGTTTTGCACGGCGTATTATTAGCCAACAACTGGCCAACACTAACTAAAGCCCTTATAGCTATAGTCACAACCACAGCCATAGCCTCAACTACATTCATAACTGCTAAAATTGATTCTACCTGAGCTTGACAATCTTTGACAATCTTTGGCAACTTTATATAGTTTATACAGTTAAGAACCAGTTAAGAACCATCATTAAAGCAGAGTGTGGCTACGGGCTGAAAAGTTCACCTGCTTGCGGACTGTGTAATTCAGTCTACAAGGAGATTATAAAAGACTAATAAGGGGGTCATGCGGTCGGGCAGAGTAAGGACGACTCCCACAAGACCAAAATCTAAATCAAAAAAAGAGAAAGTTAACAGAGAGGGTTCAAGTGCCCTTGGATTAGGGTCAGCCTCTGATAAAACAAGTACATAAAGCAATACAGTCATGGGTGCCACCAGCACCAATACCCCCATAATGTCTTCCACCAATGGCGAAAGTGCCAGTAAAGCTCGAAGAATGGCGACAACAACTTCTCATCAGATAGCTGACTCGAAGCAGTCACCAGGAACTCAAGTGGAAAAGGATCTCATAAGCATTGAGGGGGCACCTCATAGGAAAAACCCTTGCACCCTTCAACCAAAAATGTATACAAAATGTTCCTTCCTCAAAGATCCGGGAACAGTAATTTACTCTAAGAGTGAGACCATAAAAGGGCTGCAAACGCCATTGCAGCCAGGGAAGTTTGAACCAATTCATCAGTCTCCCATTATATCTACTGAAACCCTGTCTCACCATAAAGTTAAAAACCATTGATAAGGCCGTGTTCCGCTATCAGAATTTAACTAGGAACCCTAGGTCAATGGATCTTTTGTTACCTGCTGAAAAGTGTAAAGGGGAGAAATAACTCATTTGAGGCAATCCAACATTTCCGATGATTATGACTCAAAAGATTACAGACTCCGAATTCCAATTTAGTGGGTTTATTACAAAGCCAGAAACAACTGAATGTACAAGCATCTCAGGACGAGGTTGTAAAAGTACATGGTAACTAATACAAAGCCACATCTACGAGTGAGCTTAATCCGATGGATCATGAAAAGAATGAAAAGTTCAAAAACAGAACACAGGCAAGGACTGCCCCAACGTCTAAGTCAGACTTCATCTGCGGCTGAAAAGTGAAAAGCATTAGACTATCCATACCCTAAAGTGACATCCCTACTTAGCATTCCCCAGGCAAGATCAATTAAAGGTGTCAGCTCATGAAGACTTCCTAAGAAGTACACTCAGGTTGTATGGGTCAAGTAGCCAAAGCTACAGAGCTCGTTCTAAGAGGCTCCCTCTTTCCTCATCGATCTCCTTACCCCTTCTCCTAACTCCCTTCTTCTCCTGACTCATCCCTCGGGACACTGTCCCTAATACAAAATGCACAGATGTAAAACACGCCCACAGATCACCTCATCTCACTGGGCACTTCTCATAGGTAAATTTCCACCGTCTTCCTCACTCCATCCAAGTTCTGCTCGATGACCTTGATTCCCAGCCTCCTCAGTGAGAAAGAACACCGGCTCCCAATTATCGACATTCCGTTTACAAAGTATCACTTCTCCTCCATGCCTAACTCCTAAAACAAAAGGTGTTAATTTTAACTAACAAAGGCAGCTTCTTCCACCTGCAACGGAAACGTGAGAACAGAACAACCTTGCATGCACATGAAATTCGCTGACTACCTCCAAATGCGAGAGCTTACCAGGGAAATTACATTTTCTTTTTATCCTATGCATGAGAGTACAAATAAATACTATGCATTTGAAAATCACCATAGAACGCTTGGAAATCATTCAGCATAAATACATCCGATTTTGAAAAGGCACAATCCTCCATCCTTCTCTGGAAATTACATTTTCAGGCCTACACAAATCAGCCAAGATAAGAATAAACGAACAGGCCTTCAATTACACAAAAGTGAACATTTCATTTAGGCCTTTAAACATCAAATTATACACACAAGTTAACGGTGCTTTCCTTTGCAAGCATCTACAATTGTTACACGTTAAGCACAATTAGTCATCTCCACGTGCAGACTCCAACATGATGCACATTTAAATCAAAATGCATTACATTACACATGGGCTTTTCGTTAGGCAATTGCAATATACTAAAGGTTACTCTTTCCAAACATAAATGCCATTTCGTTTCTCTTGCATGGCACGAAACAATTTCTATCAAATCACTTACAAATTATTATTACAACAACGCAAACCAACTTCCTACCTTACCAAACCCTTTTCCTACTTTGTCCCAAACTCCTTCTGTGGCTAAGTCATGCACCTCATGGTGGATCTCAGTGATATTACTTATATACTTCTTCAGATCTTTGCTGTTATCTGGTATATAAGTACAGCACTGTTGAACTTTCAGCATTTTACAGACTCCGCCCTCTTTTGCCAGTAAAACATCTAAAGCAAGACGGTTCTGTATCACCATAGCCCTTATCGACACCATCTCTCCATCCACAAGCAACAACGACTGAGCTGTGTTTGCTGACAACTTGTCCACAATAGTTGACAACCTTCTAATCTTGACATCGTTCAACACCACTCCCAAACTTGGTATCAGTGCTCCAAAGACATCTCCCACAATCTCTCCTGCACTTGCACCTCGCTTTCCCCTAGGATGTAATCCACCTTCCAAATGTCCTAAATCCTCCACATGATAAATTTTCGGAAACACCACTGCCACATAGCACGTACCATACCAATTCAATGGCAATCGCACATAGGCATTTTTCCCACACACAAAATACACGTTTGGGACCACTTGTACCGCATTCTGCAAGAACTTCTTCGCTGTAGACTCAATGGTGAAAGTATGATCACACACACTCTGTCCCACAAAGACCTTATCATAATAGGTCTGGACTTGTCTCACACACAACTTCCCTCTCTGCTCAAAATCCAACGCTATTGGACCACTGCTCTCTTTCGCTTTATGTGCTAACTCCTCCTTGGTCCACTCAACTTTTCCTTCCCTATTGTTACGGTTTACTGTTAATTGTCTATGTCTATCTTCCACTTGATCTATAAAGTTCTTCTCTACATCTGTTAATGAGCATGTTAGATTGTGACGATGTGCATAAGCCGTATCTAAAGTTACAGTAGGTATGAAATTCTTCCCCACTCTATCTTCCTGCTTATAACAATCATACTTGTTCAAATGCTTATAAGCTGGAACTTCTGAAAGCACTGCATCATAAATAGAAAAGTAATATTCATAATGACCTTTATCATAAAACATACTAAGCAATAAACTACATGCAATGCCATACGTCAAAGGGAGATGATGATAACAAATTCCTTCCTCTACAGATGCAGGCAACTGCATACACACATAACAGTCTCTCACATCCATCGTATTTACATATTCATATAGCAGCTTCGCATAGGCATTAAGCGTATAATCACCTCTAGACAAATCTACATGCAGCCTACGACTAGTTTGATCTAGCATAGCTTTTTCAGCTCCTACGATACCCTCTTTGGCGCTAGAAGTAGTAGGTATGGATGTCCCTTGTACTCCCACTCCCTCAACTTCTGCATCATGTGAAATTTTTACAGACACAATAATAACTACTGCTATTACAACTACCATCCCTACTATGAGTGTACCTATCACACACTTAGACCTACGGTTCGAACTTCCAGACTCCATCTTTAGCTTGTCGGTTTAGTTCAGCAAGAGGATACACTAAAAGTCTCTTTTCTTCACCTCAAATTGCTGTTCAAACAGTTCAAACACAGTTCATTGAAGTGCTGGAAATTCTTTCACAGTTCGTTGCTCTGGTTATATTTACACAGTTCAAAAAGACTTCCTTAGCCCTCTTTCTTCTTCTATAGAAAACCCTAAATTTATTCTTCTTCCACTTGGACCTAGGTTATCTTCTTAAATCACCTATTTACAGTTCACGGTTCAATCACAGTCTCTTATAAGCTCAGAACCAATTTCAATTAGTACACGCTGCAAAATTTCAAGACAAACGGCTGCAATCTCCTGAGCTGGTGGCTGATATCCAAAAGTTGGAAAGGACAGTACCTGAAGGATTAGAATTCACACACTGCTCAATATCGGAGGTCTCGGAACAGTTATTGTCAGCACCCCTTCTATTTCCAATTCAGGAACTATCAGTCCAACATCAATTTTCAACTCGGGTGTTCTGCTGGCCACTTGTGTAGACCTCAGTCTCCCGGTCCCCACTACTCCCGGCATCAGTGACCATATAAGTCCACTTCGGGGCAGCGTATCTCTGGCAAGGCACCCTTACTCTCCTTGACCTTCTTGGGCCTTCTCGAGCTTGCTCTGCGTCACTCAGTTCTGATTCAGATGTCTCCGACACAGGAGCAAGATCTCAATCAGGAGCTAGTCTCAGATTCAGCCTCCTTGTCTCCCAGGCCACGATTCTTCTGCAAGTTCAGTTCTTCTCCTCTGCCCCCGACCACTTTGTGCACCAGTTCCTTCAGCTGAGTCTGACTCTATACCATTTGCAACGTTACCTTCTCCCTCAGAGTCAATACCTGTGTCTTGTGTAGCGTGACCCCCCTCAGCTTGCTCTGGTGGGCAACCAGCTTCGTCAGCAACCCCCACAGCTTGGCTTGTCCTCTCGAGTGGCCTTGCTGCCACAGCTGGATTTTCTTCTACGAGAGGAGCTGTTTCTTCCAAGGGTTCTGAAACTCTGCGAGTATGGGAGGCGTGAATCCAGTTCGGCAAGGCTCTGCACTTCACCGCTGTATTTGTCACCAGAATCACCTGCTAAGGGCCCCTACAAAGGGCGTCAAGGCAACTCTTCCTCATGTGCTTGCGGACTAGCACCCAATCACCCGGGCACAGGTCGTGGCAGAGGTCCCTCGAGGTCGGGGCAGTTGCAGCTTCAACCTGGTGAGACACAGAACGGACCATGTCAGCCAGTCCTTTGCAATAATCAAGGATCAAATCATCTGCGATGTTTATCAAGGCTGTAGATGGCACTGCTGGTAACCGCATCGCCCTCCCCATCAGGATCTCATGTGGTGAAAGGCCAGTTCTCCTATCGGGATACTACGAACACTCATCAACACCAGTGGCAATGCATCAGGACATTTCAGAGACGTGGACGAACACACTTTTGCCATCCTCATTTTCAGAGTCCTGTTAATCTGTTCCACAATACCAGAAGCCTCTGGTCAATAGCTACAATGCAGTCTTTGATCAACATGTAAAGCGGCACAAAGTAACATCAAAATTTCGCTGTGGAAGTGTGTTCCTCTATCCGACTCCAATGAAGTTGGAAAACCGAACCGTGGTATCAGCTCCCTATGTAACAATTTTGCTACTCTGAGGCTATCACATCTCCTTGTCGGATACGCTTCCACCCACTGTGAGAAAACACACACCACAACCAAAATGTACCTCAAGCCATTGCACCTAGGCATCTCTATAAAATCGAGCTGGATTCTATTGAAAGGCCCTCCAGACCTCTCAATATGACACAATGCAACCACAGTTTTCTTTCCAGCATTCATTTGCTGACACGTAACACACCTATGACACACTGCTTCATCAAACACACAGAACTGTGGATTGTACCACGTTTGTCTGAACACTCGCACCATAGCATCCCTTCCAATGTGCACTGCTCCGTGAATCTGTCTTGCCATAGGGCTCAATAAGTCATCTGGTAACACTTCTCGACCATCACTTGAAACCCAAATGCCATCATCTCTTCTCTCACATCCTGCTCTAATCCAAGCAGCCTCTTCCTGTTCTGAAACTTCTCCCTGCAGACGCTTGAGCTCATCCCAGGTGACTGCCATGGCTAACATCATGCTGAGCTCGGTTCTTTCTGGGCTCTCTCCAGTATAATCTCCAGTGAAAATGCACCCTTGTTCAGCGCAAAAACGTGCAACTTCATCCGCATATCGATTTCCCAATTACACAAAATCATTCCCCCTCCCGTGGGCTACACATTTTACCAGAGCTATCTCCCTTGGTCGCTGCAAGGCTTCCAACAGTTGTCTCACATATTCCCCGTTTCTGATAGGAGATCCTGAAGACGTTAAAAATCCTCTCTGTGACCATAGCTGTCCAAAGTCATGAACCACACCGAACCCGTACTGGCTGTCGGTGTAGATGGTGATTCGGATTTGATCAGCAACTAAGCAGGCACGAGTCAAGGCAATGATTTCAGCTACTTGTGCGGAGTATACTCCCTGTAAGCAAGCAGCTTCCACAACTCCAGAAATGGTACATACAGCAAAGGCTGCTCTCAAATGACCCACAATGTCCCTTAAGCATGAACCATCTACAAAAAAGATTTCATCAGACTCGGGCAGAGGTTCATCAACAATGTCAGGTCTAGGTTTGGTGCAAAGTTCAGTCACATCGAGACAGTCATGGTCCTCACAACCTCCATCATCAACACTTGGCAAAGGCATCAAATTAGCAGGATTTAGCACAGAACACCTTTTCAGAGTCACATTCTCCGAGGCAAGTATAACCTGCTCATAGCGTGCGAGTGAGTCTGTTGTTCGTCAGGTGCTGTGTCTTTTTTCCTCGTCATCAGGAGCTCAACCGAATGTGGAACAAAAACTGTAAGTGGATGACCCATAAAAATGCTCTCACATCTCTCAATGCTGACACCGGCTGCAGCAACGGATTTGAGACATCCGGGCAACACTGAAGCTACTGGATCTAGAGTAGCTGAGAAATAGGCAACTGGTCTACGGACACCCCCATGACTTTGAGTAAGAACTGACAATGCGCAACCTTCTCGCTCATAGCAGAACAATGAAAAGGATTTGTTGTAATCCCGCATCCCTAGAGCTGGGGCATGACACAGGCCCTCTCTCAACTCCAAGAACGCAATAAGACAGTCATGATCCCATGGTACCGGATCGCTCACATCCTTATGCGTCAGCCTCTGCAAGGGCTTCGCCTTCAAGGAAAAGTTGGAGATCCATTGGCGACAGTACCCAACCATCCCCAGAAACATCCTGACTTCCTTCTGAATGGTAGGCACAGTCATATTCATGATCGTCTCAATCCGATCTGGTGACACCTTTCTCTTGCCTTTCTCGATTCGATGACCCAAATACTGAACCTCAGTCAGACAATACTGTAACTTGTTTGGGGACACCTTGTGTCCATTCTCTGCTAGATGATTCAGTAAAGCAACAGTATCGATCCTTGGGTTGGGAACTACTGCAGATCTCACAGTAGAATGGGTAGCACCAGTATCAATCAACAAGGTGTTGGGATGACCGTCAACATCCGCCTCTACATACGGTCCCCTCTGATCTACCTCCAAGACTGCTCCAAGAGTACAGTCTTCCTCCCCCCTCAGGCACCGTCATTGCAATGGGTCTGGATCGAACTCATCGAAAGTCTCAATAAAGGGCATCTGCTGGTATGTTCAGTTTCCCTGTGGAATTCTCAGTGGCTGGGGAACTTGCACCTGCTGACTTAATGCCCCCCCTGCATGGACTTGGGTCTTGTCACCGTATTGACGACCTCAGGTGCCTGCACCACTTCCTCCTCTTGAGCCTGATTAGCTGGATTTGATCTACACTCGCGCTTCCAATGCCCGATCTTGTGACAATAATGACATGCAGTAGTTTTCTTTAGCGTGGCAACATCCATCCCTGCCTTAGGGTATATGGGTTTCCTCCTTCCCTGACCCGACGCTTTCTGGGGTCCCTCCTTGATTGTTTCCCTGTCTTCTTCCTAACGTTCCTCCACTTGACTGTGTTTGATCTACCTTGTCCGCATTCTGCATTTGGACCAGCATTAACTTATCCTTGAGCTTCCTATGCTTTGAGTTCACTTCGTCACTACAGTATCTGACATACCGTAGAATCTCATCCAGAGATTTATTCTGCCAGCAGATCAGATGCTGTTGGATCATAAAGCTAACTTCTGGTCTTAATCCTAAGACAAATTTAGAGACAAACTGTCCCATATCCTTTGGATCGAGAGTATCTAACCCACTGTACTGCTTGAAGGCTTGCAAGAGCCTCTCGTAATATGCATGTACAGTTTCCTTTGGCTCCTGAACAGTTCTGTCTATCTTAACCCAATCAATGTATTGTGGTGAAATTTTGGATTGCATCCATGTGATTACCTGCTCGAACTTTTTCATGACCACAGGTGAAGGACCATGTGTAATAGAATCTCGTTCTAGTTCCAAAGACGGCCAGTCAACAGCAATTTTACATGCTGACCACAAATCACTTGGTACTACAATGTCAAACAAAGTATTCAGATCAATCCACAGTACCTTCAAAATTTTGACAAATTGATCAACTTCCTTGTACCACTCAACAGGTTTTTCCCTCAGCCGAGGAAAATCATTGGTAAACGCCGCCAAATCACCTCTACTCCAAGGCACATGCACATACCCTCCACTCGATACTTCTCACAAAGGGTAAGCCTCTACTCCTACTGTCCCCCCTCCTGAAAGCGGTGTTTCTCCTATACCCTTCTTGACGCTCTTCTTCTTGGACCATCTTTCTTCCCATTTGTCAAGCATGCTCCATGCACGTATCCCTACAATCAATTCTCAAATATGTGTTTTCAGACCTATGACCCTTTTCTCTTCCAGTTCCTGATCACTGTAATTTAGCCTGTGGCTTCCCTGTAACATTTTGGTTTTGGACAAATCTACATCATACCTCTGTGCCAATTCTGTCAATTTCTCATGCGCTTTCCTTGCCTTACAAGTTACATCCTTCGCCACAAACAGCAATTCATCTGGCTCATAAAGTTCCACCCTTTCTAAAGGCAAGCTTCCACTGATTATCTCATCTACTTCTGCCTTTAACCTCATCACATCCGGCACTTTGGCCCTTATAGCAGCTTTAATCGTTCCTCGACTTGATGCACTACTCAACTCTCCACTCTCACTACTCTGATCTCCACGTTGATTCCCTTCCATTATGTTCAGTGAGACAGATTGACTCCCCGAAACTCCCTGAGCAATGTCTCCTCCTGTCATCCTTCCACTAGGACCTCTCACTGGGGGTTCCCACATCTCTAAATCGGATTGTGAATCGGCCAAAGACCCTGATCTCACTGCTCTTGGTCTCACATGGCCTCTGGAAGAATCTGCAGTGGCTGGCAAAGGTGTACTCGATTCTATGGGTCTCGAAGGGTGACCTGTTCCACTCACTGTACCATTTCCTCCAGAACCAGTGCTTTCTCCTATTGCTGATCGTATTAGGCTCCCGTTTTCCGCCTGATCTGGATCGTACACTGACACTATGGGACCAATGGTGACCGGCACTGTAAGAGCTTCCAGTAATCTCGTGACAATATTAACTCCACTTGCTTCTGTACTCCTCAATGGTACTGTCCCTATTCCCTCTGTTTCTGCTGAAATCCTTCCCCTTATTCTTGCACTAGAGTTTGTCTGCGGCCCCCTAGTTTCCTCTGTAAGTGCTCTCCTTCCCTCCTCTGAGCTTGGGTTGTATGGAGGTGGACGCTCTGCTAATAACCTCTCCAATAAACTGTCATCTGTATCACTATCATCTTCCTCTTCTCTCCTCTTCTGAGCATCTCCCACCTTTACTAATAAAGGAAACAGTCTATCGCCCTCAATGGTGTCTACCCTACATCTTTGCGCCAATGCGTCCCATTGTGCATCTTGAAACGCCATGATTGACTTTTTCACCCTTTCTTGACTTCTCATCCATGCGTCTAGCGCTTCGAACTGTGTTGGTCTGGGTGGAGGTCGCAACGCAGTCATCACTGCTCTCAATTGGTACAGCACATCAAATCTGAATGAACCATAACGTGGGAAAGCCAAATCTCCCTCCTTTTCAGTAATCTTTTGCCAATTTTGAAGCCAAATTATAGTATGGACCCGTACATTTGTGGCCATGTAATGGGCTGGGGTATCCTCGGGTGGTGCTTCTCCCCCTACTCGAGTTACCACTCCTCTATCTCCCCTACAAAGATCCCGCAATACCTTAAAACATTTCATGATGAAATCAACTCTTTTACCCACCAAATGTTTTCGTTCTACTGCCTGATGGTGATCAACCAATACCAGCGCGGCTTTACACCAACTGACCTATCGCAGCGTGGCACACTTCGACGTCACTCCTCCTCCTCACTCAGCAGTTCCCCTCCTTCACAATCTGTATCTAACACACTCACACACCTCACTCACAGAATCAAGTAACTGTTTGTCCTCCAAACGACCAAACAGTCACATAACCGACTGTCTGTCCACCATACGACCGGACAGTCACAAGTAATTGTCTACCTCAATCTGGCAACTGTCTGTCCGCGAAATGACCGGACAACTGCCTTAGACCATCTGCCCATGAGTGGCCGGACAGTCATATAACTAGTCGATAGGATCCAATCACTCGGTCTTCCACACACAGTAACCCACGACCTGCGTTGGTCACTCAAACACTCGCACTCTCGTTCCCTATCACGAGTGGGTCTGTCGATGACGTCTCACGACTCCCACAATCAATGGTCAGACAATTACAACTCTGGGTGTCTTCCACACCACAGTCTATCTATCCCGGGATCTTAGGCTGCTCCTTGAGCCTGAAATCAAACAACATAAATCACATGGACTGCGCACGTTCAGTCCGAAACCACAATCACTCGACTTTCATCCCAACTCTGCAAGACATCACACAATCAAATCATCACTGCAATCTAACAGACATACATCCCTATTCATACTCACTCCACCACGAACTAGTGTTCCCGCCGCACCGTCACTCTCCGTCGGTCTCTACCAAGCGCCATCGTCCTCCGCTCTCGATCCTCTGAACAACCATCTCTTGGGCTCTATGAGGTTTATAACTATCTTTTCCCTAGCTTCTTCCCTTACTGCAGAGGTAACCGTCCTCTCGCTACCAACTGATAAGGCCGGGTTCCGCTATCAGAATTTAACTAGGAACCCTAGGTCAATGGATCTTTTGTTTCCTGCTGAGAAGTGTAAAGGGGAGAAATAACTAATTTGAGGCAATACAACATTTCCGATGATTATGACTCAAAAGAATACAGACTCCGAATTCCAATTTAGTGGGTTTATTACAAAGCCAGAAACAACTGAATGTACAAGCACCTCAGGACGAGGTTGTAAAAGTACATGGGAACTAATACAAAGCTATATCTACGAATGAGCTTAATCCGATGGATCATGAAAAGAATGAAAAGTTCCAAAAACAGAACACAGGCAAGGACTGCCCCAACGTCTAAGTCAGACTTCATCTGCGGCTGAAAAGTGAAAAGCATTAGACTATCCCTACTCTATCTCTAAAGTGACATCCCTACTTAGCATTCCCCAGGCAAGATCAATTAAAGGTGTCAGCTCGTTAAGACTTCCTAAGAAGTACACTCACGTTGTATGGGTCAAGTAGCCAAAGCTACTGAGCTCGTTCTAAGAGGCTCCCTCTTTCCTCATCAATCTTCTTACCCCTTCTCCTAACTCCCTTCTTCTCCTGACTCATCCCTCGGGACACTGTCCCTAATACAAAATGCACAGATGTAAAACACGCCCACAGATCACCTCATCTCACTGGGCACTTCTCATAGGTAAATTTCCACCGTCTTCCTCACAACATCCAAGTTCGGCTCGATGACCTTGATTCCCAGGCCTCCTCAGTGAGAAAGAACACCGGCTCCCAATTATCGACATTCCGTTTACAAAGTATCACTTCTCCTCCATGCCTAACTCCTAAAACAAAAGGTGTTAATTTTAACTAACAAAGGCAGCATCTTCCACCTGCAACGGAAACGTGAGAACAGAACAACCTTGCATGCACATGAAATTCGCTGACTACCTCCAAATGCGAGAGCTTACCAGGGAAATTACATTTTCTTTTTATCCTATGCATGAGAGTACAAATAAATACTATGCATTTGAAAATCACCAAAGAACGCTTGGAAATCATTCAGCATAAATACATCCGATTTTGAAAAGGCACAATCCTCCATCCTTCTCTGGAAATTACATTTTCAGGCCTACACAAATCGGCCAACATAAGAATAAACGAATAGGCCTTCAATTACACAAAAGTGAACATTTCATTTAGGCCTTTAAACATCAAATTATACACACAAGTTAACGGTGCTTTCCTTTGCAAGCATCTACAATTGTTACACGTTAAGCACAATTAGTCATCTCCACGTGCAGACTCCAACATGATGCATGTTTAAATCAAAATGCATTACATTACACATGGGCTTTTCGTTAGGCAATTGCAATATACTAAAGGTTACTCTTTCCAAACATAAATGCCATTTTGTTTCTCTTGCATGGCACGAAACAATTTCTATCAATTCACTTACAAATTATTATTACAACACGTTTTCTAATGACCAAATGTTAATACAAGACAGGAATATATGCGGGTGCGGACTATCCATGATTATGATGCACCCCTACAATTTTAGAGCACTATCGCGCTCCATCAGTTCCCCCCTCTGATGACAAGTGTCATCATAACAAATCACACTCCCTGGAGAAAGAACCAACATAAACAGAACTTGTAGCCACTCTTCCCTGTCGGAACTTCTCTAGGCTTTTAATATTCTCATAATGACTGTCCTGCAGTCTCTCCATCCTTTGCTCTTGCTCTCTAAGAGATCTCTTAACTTGATTCACTTTATGCCACTTGTAAACCTTCACCAATCCCAACAACATAATCACACAGACCACTACTATGATGATAGGCTTCAAGATGTAACCAAGAATTCCCTTTCCAAGGGACGCAAACCAACTTCCTACCTTACCAAACCCTTTTCCTACTTTGTCCCAAACTCCTTCTGTGGCTAAGTCATGCACCTCATGGTGGATCTCAGTGATATTACTTATATACTTCTTCAGATCTTTGCTGTTATCTGGTATATAAGTACAGCACTGTTGAACTTTCAGCATTTTACAGACTCCGCCCTCTTTTGCCAGTAAAACATCTAAAGCAAGACGGTTCTGTATCACCATAGCCCTTATCGACACCATCTCTCCATCCACAAGCAACAACGACTGAGCTGTGTTTGCTGACAACTTGTCCACAATAGTTGACAACCTTCTAATCTTGACATCGTTCAACACCACTCCCAAACTTGGTATCAGTGCTCCAAAGACATCTCCCACAATCTCTCCTGCACTTGCACCTCGCTTTCCCCTAGGATGTAATCCACCTTCCAAATGTCCTAAATCCTCCACATGATAAATTTTCGGAAACACCACTGCCACATAGCACGTACCATACCAATTCAATGGCAATCGCACATAGGCATTTTCCCACACACAAAATACACGTTTGGGACCACTTGTACCGCATTCTGCAAGAACTTCTTCGCTGTAGCCTCAATGGTGAAAGTATGATCACACACACTCTGTCCCACAAAGACCTTATCATAATAGGTCTGGACTTGTCTCATACACAACTTCCCTCTCTGCTCAAAATCCAACGCTATTGGACCACTGCTCCCTTTCGCTTTATGTGCTAACTCCTCCTTGGTCCACTCAACTTTTCCTTCCCTATTGTTATGGTTTACTGTTAATTGTCTATGTCTATCTTCCACTTGATCTATAAAGTTCTTCTCTACATCTGTTAATGAGCATGTTAGATTGTGACGATGTGCATAAGCCGTATCTAAAGTTACAGTAGGTATGAAATTCTTCCCCACTCTATCTTCCTGCTTATAACAATCATACTTGTTCAAATGCTTATAAGCTGGAACTTCTGAAAGCACTGCATCATAAATAGAAAAGTAATATTCATAATGACCTTTATCATAAAACATACTAAGCAATAAACTACATGCAATGCCATACGTCAAAGGGAGATGATGATAACGAATTCCTTCCTCTACAGACGCAGGCAACTGCATACACACATAACAGTCTCTCACATCCATCGTATTTACATATTCATATAGCAGCTTCGCATAGGCATTAAGCGTATAATCACCTCTAGACAAATCTACATGCAGCCTATGACTAGTTTGATCTAGCATAGCTTTTTCAGCTCCTACGATACCCTCTTTGGCGCTAGAAGTAGTAGGTATGGATGTCCCTTGTACTCCCACTCCCTCAACTTCTGCATC
The DNA here is from genome assembly GCA_963921515.1 of Calotriton arnoldi. Classification (NCBI taxonomy): domain Eukaryota; kingdom Metazoa; phylum Chordata; class Amphibia; order Caudata; family Salamandridae; genus Calotriton; species Calotriton arnoldi. Next base: position 236,770 of record CAWUFW010018016.1, read on the forward strand.
ATGTGAAATTTTTACAGACACAATAATAACTACTGTTATTACAACTATCATCCCTACTATGAGTGTACCTATCACACACTTAGACCTACGGTTCGAACTTCCAGACTCCATCTTTAGCTTGTCGGTTTAGTTCAGCAAGAGGATACAATAAAAGTCTCTTTTCTTCACCTCAAATTGCTGTTCAAACAGTTCAAACACAGTTCATTGAAGTGCTGGAAATTCTTTCACAGTTCGTTGCTCTGGTTAAATTTACACAGTTCAAAAAGACTTCCTTAGCCCTCTTTCTTCTTCTATAGAAAACCCTAAATTTATTCTTCTTCCACTCGGACCTAGGTTATCTTCTTAAATCACCTATTTACAGTTCACGGTTCAATCACAGTCTCTTATAAGCTCAGAACCAATTTCAATTAGTACACGCTGCAAAATTTCAAGACAAACGGCTGCAATCTCCTGAGCTGGTGGCTGATATCCAAAAGTTGGAAAGGACAGTTCCTGAAGGATTAGAATTCACACACTGCTCAATATCGGAGGTCTCGGAACAGTTATTGTCAGCACCCCTTCTATTTCCAATTCAGGAACTATCAGTCCCACATCAATTTTCAACTCGGGTGTTCTGCTGGCCACTTGTGTAGACCTCAGTCTCCCGGTCCCCACTACTCCCGGCATCAGTGACCATATAAGTCCACTTCGGGGCAGCGTATCTCTGGCAAGGCACCCTTACTCTCCTTGACCTTCTTGGGCCTTCTCGAGCTTGCTCTGCGTCACTCAGTTCTGATTCAGATGTCTCCGACACAGGAGCAAGATCTCAATCAGGAGCTAGTCTCAGATTCAGCCTCCTTGTCTCCCAGGCCACGATTCTTCTGCAAGTTCAGTTCTTCTCCTCTGCCCCCGACCACTTTGCGCACCAGTTCCTTCAGCTGAGTCTGACTCTATACCATTTGCAACGTTACCTTCTCCCTCAGAGTCAATACCTGTGTCTTGTGTAGCGTGACCCCCCTCAGCTTGCTCTGGTGGGCAACCAGCTTCGTCAGCAACCCCCACAGCTTGGCTTGTCCTCTCGAGTGGCCTTGCTGCCACAGCTGGATTTTCTTCCACGAGAGGAGCTGTTTCTTCCAAGGGTTCTGAAACTCTGCGAGTATGGGAGGCGTGAATCCAGTTCGGCAAGCCTCTGCACTTCACCGCTGTATTTGTCACCAGAATCACCTGGTAAGGGCCCCTACAAGGGGCGTCAAGGCAACTCTTCCTCACGTGCTTGCGGACTAGCACCCAATCACCCGGGCACAGGTCGTGGCAGAGGTCCCTCGAGGTCGGGGCAGTTGCAGCTTCAACCTGGTGAGACACAGAACGGACCATGTCAGCCAGTCCTTTGCAATAATCAAGGATCAAATCATCTGTGATGTTTATCAAGGCTGTAGATGGCACTGCTGGTAACCGCATCGCCCTCCCCATCAGGATCTCATGTGGTGAAAGGCCAGTTCTCCTATCGGGGATACTACGAACACTCATCAACACCAGTGGCAATGCATCAGGCCATTTCAGAGACGTGGACGAACACACTTTTGCCATCCTCATTTTCAGAGTCCTGTTAATCTGTTCCACAATACCAGACGCCTCTGGTCAATAGCTACAATGCAGTCTTTGATCAACATGTAAAGCGGCACAAAGTAACATCAAAATTTCGCTGTGGAAGTGTGTTCCTCTATCCGACTCCAATGAAGTTGGAAAACCGAACCGTGGTATCAGCTCCCTATGTAACAATTTTGCTACTCTGAGGCTATCACATCTCCTTGTCGGATACGCTTCCACCCACCATGAGAAAACACACACCACAACCAAAATGTACCTCAAGCCATTGCACCTAGGCATCTCTATAAAATCGAGCTGGATTCTATTGAAAGGCCCTCCAGACCTCTCAATATGACACAATGCAACCACAGTTTTCTTTCCAGCATTCATTTGCTGACACGTAACACACCTATG